>PVJH01007646.1:0-91185 GCA_004026705.1 Nesogale talazaci
TTGGTCGATTCAGCTACTGTATTGAAGAAATTATGGGGAAGATTTGGTAAAGGATCAGGTGTGGGTTATAAGAGAGAGAAGGTTTACTTTGGGTCAATTTGCTTAAAAAACGCTTTTTAAGGCTAAGTGAAAAATGGGGAAACCAGGGATTTTCTTTTAGCTTCAGGCCACTTTAAATTCATGGGGTTGATGTGAAGACACCAAGGAGATGCTGAATGTATGAAACTGGATTTCTAAGGACAAAGGTTGGGTCTACAGACCGAAATATCAGAGAGATGGGGCCAGAGATGATATTAAAGGTCTTTGGAGGGACAAGTTAGGATGGTGCTAGAGATGAGAAAGAAGAGACCCAGCGTAGCTGGGGGCCTCGACCACCCTACAACGGTCAAAGAGGAGAGGGCCCTGTAGCAACTGGAAGGAACTCTCAGGAAAAAGTGGGAAATCACAGGAGGGTTACTATCGGTTTTACCTGTCTGTGAACCTGCTGAAAGGGGCAAATTGATTTCAAACTCTTTCTCCTACAATAGCTAAGTACTTAGGCAAATCCTCAGGGTTGTTATAAAGATGCATCCACACTTTGCTGAACAATTCTTTTGTCAAAAGTGAAGCTTAGCGCCACCCTCCCAACTTCCCTTCAGGGTGGACTGACTTTCTTCCCTGACTTCTACGGAATCTCACTTGGAAGCTGTGATAGTCCAGGTAGAATAGAGGAACAAAGTTCATAGACATGCACATAGATATAAGGAAAAGGTTTATATATAAGAGGAACAGGATATTGAGCCCAGTGCAGTTCAAAGTCATAAGTCTGATATTAACCCAAATGCCCGAAATCAGTCTACAAAGTCTCCTTCCGACACATGAAGTCACAGTCAGTGGGTGCAGAATCCCGGCATTGGCAGGGGTCTCCACATGGCTCCTCCCTTCCAGGGCTCAGGGTCCATCAACAGCATCCAGTGGTGGCAGAGGCAACTCAGCGCTGGCAGCGGTCTCCATGTGGCCGCCCCAGCTTCAGAGGTCTGGCTCCATCAGGGCAAAGGCATGTGGTCTCTCTGCTGGCTCTTCCAGCTTCTCAGATGCTGCCATCTTGTCTTTTCCATGATTCATCGTCTCTGAAACTAACTCCCAACAACTGGGGAAAATAGCTTCTCATCTTCACGAGGGAAATATAGTGAGATTTCCCAGAAGTTTCAGGAGAAAGCCATGCCCACGTGGAGGCCTCATTGGCTACTTAATGGCTATCTCCAGATTAACAGGCTAGACTCCACCCCTACATTTCAATCATAAAATTAACATAAGCACATGACTGCCACAGAAGCCATGGTGAGTCGTCACTTAGGTTTTAAAAAAGACTGTCACGGTCATCTTGGGTGTTTTTGCTCACCATTTCTTGTACTTTTTTGGATCAGACTTTCATGAAGAAAACTGAGACTCTTAACTAACAGCCCACATCAACCCACCAGTCATGTAAGGGAGCCTAAGAGGAAGTGGATCTTCCAGTCCTGGTCAAGCCTCCAGAGGACTTATTGTCTGCAACTTCCTCAGTAAGCCTGAGAGAGAGCCACCCCACTCAGTGACTCTTAGAAGCCAAGAAAATAAATGGGTGTCATTTTAAGACACACAGTTTGGAGTTATATTAGGAAGCAAGAGATAATAAAACTAAAGATAGAAATTGCTGTCTGTGTGTCTAGATATGTATTGGGGTATGTACTATGTGTGTTCATGCACACACACAGACATACATGGCTGTGTTTGGTTATGGAAATAACTGTAGAATCAGGCTTAAATTTTCCATTGCTTTTAGCTTGTATTTTACAAAAGGAAGAGAAAGCCATCCCTAGAGACATCATTGGTCTCCAGGACTGAGTTTTTTAAAAAAATCAGAATGGCCAGATTGCTTTTCAAGTTACCAAACTAGTTACAAAAACATACAGAATTAAAATGCTTCACTTAAAAATCACATTAACATTTAAACATAATTTATTCAACCCATTTTAATCTTTTGTCTTCTGCAAAGTCAATTTATTGCAAGAAAAACTCTTTCCAATAGCCTTTTTTAAGTCTCATGCTTCCTTGAACTTCTGCAATCATGTCAAAGTGTGAGCTGTACTGCAAACATATTCAGTTACAACTGTTAGCTTCATCAGAGTTGTTTGAGGTTTCAGAAACAAATAGAACGTGCAATATTTTGAAAATAATAAAAAGTAAAAAGAATAAACAGCAACTGTGTTCACACCATGAGGAGTCAACAAATGTTCATGTTTTGCCTTATTTGTTACAGATATTTCTATTAATTTTAATACATGAAACACTGGAAATCTAGATGAAACTCTGCATATTCAATTTCTCCTCATCTCTTGCTTCACTCAAATGTGGCTCTAAAATATGCACGTGAGGTTGTCCTGTGCTTAATACTTATTCTGTATACGTGCATATGCAGATGAAATGAAATTAAGTTGTCAGAAAGTCTTTTTGGCAGATTGTTGGTGAAGGGCCCTAAGGTTGAGGGAAATAGGACTTTGGAATAAATTTCTTTTAGATGACCTACTCATCCATTCACTAACTCTGTCCCAAGGGAGTGCTCAGGGAATAATTCTTCGAGAATATTTCATTAAGAAATGCATTAGTGAGGAAAGAACCAGCGTACTAGAAAAGCTCAATAATGCTAAGAGAGGCTACCATTGCAATGAGCTCCTCCAGTCTTGATCTCAATGAACAGCTGTCAGTGGTTATCAGAATGGTCAGCATGACTAGAAAAGGAATCAAAATAGCTTGATCCACTCCAATCATTGACAATAGCGAGCTATGGCTGGTGGTGTAGTGGTTATGTGTTGGGCTATTAGCTTCCAGGTGTGCAGTGCCTTGGGGGAAAATCACCAGCTGCTCCTTAGGACAAAGACAAGCTTTTCTATTCCTAGAATTAATGGCAGTATCAGAAACACACAAAGGAAGTTCTGTCCTGTCCAATAGGGCCACTGTGAGTCGGCATCAATTTGATGAGAGTGAGTTTGATTTTTTATTTTTAAGCTATGCCTAGAACACATAGGCAGTGCCTGGATAGTGCAAATGGTTAAACACTTGGCTCCAAGCTAACAGGTTGGTGGTTCAAGTCCACCCAGGAAGCCATAGAAGTATGGTGAACTACTTAAGTATCACACATGGGGTCTCCATGTGTTGGAATTGACAGCCACTTTCTTTTATTAGATCATATATGGATAGATAGGCAACTAATAGTACAACTAGTTCTTGTATACAGAATCTTGGCTTTGGCTGAGCCCCAGTGGTATAGTGGTTGTGCGCGGGACTGCGACCCACTGAGATAGAGGTTCAATTCCAGCAGCGGCTCCACAGGAGCAAAGGCTGGGCCTCCTACTCCCACTTCCAGAGGGCAGTGATGTCCCCCCCAAAAATCAGAATCTTGATTTTGATCATTATAAAGAGGAGTTACAATTTCCCACTCAATTCACAATTATAGTCTAGTTCACAGATATGAACCCCTTAAATGAAAGGGAAACAAGGTTCCTAGAGATTATTGCAGTCATAAGTAAACCTTTCTCATTGAGTTCCCGAGAGATACAGTCTGCTGTTGTGACTATACACTATGGAAAGAATTACTGAATAATTCTGTGTTGTTGTTAGGTGTCATTGAGTTGGCTTGTAGTAACCCTGTGCACACCAGAACAAATCACTGCACAACCCTACACCATCCTTACTATTGTGACCATAACTGAGCCTATCGACGCAGTCACTATGTCATTCCATCTGGTTGAGGTTCTTCCTCTTTCTTTGCCATGTCTCCAAGCACAATGTGCTTCTTCAGAGATTGGTATCTCCTGACATCTCCAAGTCTGTAAGAAGAAATCTTGCCATCCTTACCTCGGAGGAGTACTCTCGCCTTCTTCCAATACAAATCGGTTTGCCTTGCTAGCATTCCATGGTACTTTCAATATTCTCCACCGCAATTCTGAGGCATAAATTCTTCTTTGATGTTCCTTATTCAATGTCCAATTGCCACATGCATATGATGCAATGGAGAATACCATCACCTGGATCTGGCACACCTAGGACCTCAAAATAACAGTGTTGCTCTTCAATACTCTAAAGAGGTTTTGTGCAGCAGATTTACCTCATGCAATATGTTTTTTATCTCTTTACTCATTTACTCTTTACTCTTTATCTCATGCTTCCATGAGAATTGACTATGGATTCAAGCCAGATACAATCATTGACAACTTTAACCTATTCTTCAACTGTCATGGTGTTTCTTATTGGTCCCCTTGTGAGAATTATGGTCTTGGTGACATTGAGCTGTAATCCGTTCTGAAGGCTACAGTATTTGATCTCAATCAACAAATCCTTGAAGTCCTCCTCACTTTCAGCAAGCAAGACTGGGTCATGTGCACACTGCAGGTTGATAATAAGTCATCCTCCAATCCTGATGCTGCAATTTTCTTCATATAAAACCCACTTCACCGATGATTTGCTTAGCATATAGATTTAGCAAGAATGGTGAAAGGATACAACCCTGATGCACACCTTTCCTGGTTTTAGACTTTGCAGAATCCCCTTGTTTTGTTAGCACAACTGCCTCTTGATTCATGTACAAGTTCTAAATGAGCACAGTGATGGGTTCTGGAAGTTCCATTCTTTCAAGGTTGTCCAGTTTATTATGGTCCACAGAGCCAATCTCTGCAAAGTCAATGAAACAAAAGTAAACATCTTTCTGGTATTCTCTTCTCTGAGCCAAGATCCATCTGAGATCAGGAATGATATCCTTTGTTCCACAACTTCTAAATCTGGCCTGAAACTGATGACAGCCTCGGTCAATGTGCTACTTACAGCAGCTGTTGTTGGATGACCTTAAACATAATTTTACTTGTGTGTGATATCAATGCATACAATGCATTCTATAGTTTGAGCCTTCGGTTGTGTCACCTTTCTTTGGAATGGAAGCAAATATGGATCATTTCCAGTCAGTTAGCCAGGTAGCTGTCTATCAAATTTCCTATTGTAGACAAGTGAGTGCTTTCAGTGTTTCTGAAACATTGCAGTGGGCATTCTAACAATTTGTGGAGCCTTGCTTTTGATTAATATGTTCAATGTAGTTTGAACTTCTTCCTTCAGCACCACATGCTTATATGCTACCTCCTGACATGGTGGACAGTCGACAAGTTCTTTCTGGTGCAGTGACTTTTCCTGTCCATGTGCCTTCTTTCCATTTTCTCTTGGTGCTTCCTGCATATTCGATATTTTTCCTGTAGAATCTTTCAAAATTGCAAGTTGAGGCTTGAATTTTTCTTGAATTCTTTCAGTTTCAGATGCGCTGAGTGTGTCCTTCCCTTTTGGTTTTCAAATTCTAGATGGAAGCACATTTTGTTATAATGTAAGACTTTGTCTTCTCAAGCTGGTTTTTGAAATTCTCTATGCAACTCTTCAAATTCACCCCTTTTCCTATGTGCTTTATGTACTCTATGATTAATGGCAAGTTGCAGAATCTCTTCTGATATCCACTTTGATCTTTCTTCAATTCCTATCTTTTTAATGGCCTTTTGTGTTTTCAATGGATGATGATCTTGATGTCCTCCCATAGCTCATCACGTCTTCTGTTAGTGTCTAATGTATGAAATTTGTTCTTGAGATGTTCTCAAAATTCAAGTAGGGCAGACATAAGGTCATATTTTATCTCTTGTTGAGTTATATTAATTTTCTTCAGTATTATCCTGAACTTACTGATTGATGGCCCACAGTTTGGTATTAACTGCTGATATTGAATATCTCCATAGTTTCTTCCCACCAATATAGTAAATTTGATCTCTGTGTATTAAATCTGAGTACTTACTATGTTTATAGTCACTTTTGTGAATGTGATCCCAAAGGCTCCAATCTCACAGACTTTACCCAACCTACCACCCCATGGTTAACTCCTTTTCAAGAAATCAGCTCCTCTTTTTGAGTGCCCACAGACCTGAGGAGCCCATCTGCTAGCAGTAGACGACAATGTTCTGCTTCTTTTGTTGCAAAAAAGGTATTTGCTATGAGCAAGGCATTGATTTTTGGTCATGTGATCTTCAACTTCATTTCTAATACCAAGTCCATATTTTCTAACTGTTATTTCCTCTTTGTTTCCAATTTTTGCACTTCAATCACCAATAACTATTGATGGATCTGATTGCATATTTGATCAAATTTAACACTGAAATCATTGGTAAAATTATTCCATTTATTCCTGACTAACTTTGTGGTTGGTGTGCATAAACTTGAATAATAAATGTATTGATTGGATTTCCTTGAAGGGGGGGAGATATAATCTGATCACAAATGAATGGTACTTCATGATGGATTTAGCAAGATATTTTCTAAGGATGAATGCCTTGTCATTTTACTTGATTATATTATTCCTGGCATAGTAAATCATATGATTTTCTGATTCAAAATGTTCAATGCTAGTCCATTTCAGCTCACTAATGTCTAGGATATCAATCTTCATGAATTTTCTTCTTTGGCCACTTCCAGTTTTCCTAAATTCATACTTCAAATATCCTAAATTCTAATCATTAGAAGAATGAGAATAAAGAGAAGCTGTTTCTCTTTACCTTGAGTCATGACCCATCAGTAAAGGAAGATCCCAGAGACTCCAATCCCACAGGCTTCACCCAACCCATTTCACCATGGTCAACTCCTTTCAAAGAAATCAGCTCTTCTTCAATCTCACTTTGAGTGTCCTCAGATCTAAGGAGCCCATCTGCCGGCAGTGGATGACAATGTTCTGCTTCCTTTGCTTAGGACTTCAGTAGTTAAACATGCTGTGAAGCTATGCATAAGGTTTTCAGAGACTTCTTGCTCCAAAATGGGAAGCCAATACCTTATTCATTGTCTGTTCTTAATCTGGAATCTCCATTGAAACCTATTCACTTTGGGTGACTCTGCTGGGATTTGAAATATCACTGACACAGCTTCCAGCATCACAGCAACTCACAAACCCTCAGAGTATAACAAACTGGCCTACAAACATCAGCACAGAATTACAATCCGTGGAGGTTTAAGATGTCACTGCGGTCCAGTAGTCAGAACTGGGTTTACAAAGGTAAGCAACAGACAATAATGAGAGAGACAAAAATCCAGAGGCACGTTATTATATTGAGACAGAAGAGCTGTTCTGTATCTTGCGTCCATTATAACTCATACTCTATGCATAACAGAATGAAATACTGCCCAGCCCTGTGCCATTCTCACAATAGTTCTGGTTTCAGCCCACTGGGGAAGCCACTGTATCAAACCATCTTGTTCAAGGTTTTCCTATCTTTCACGGCCATTCTACTTTACCAAGCATGATGTCCTTTTCCAGGGACTGTTCTCTCTTCACAGCATGTCTAAAATACCTACCCCTTGTGCTTGCTTCGGCAGCACATATACTAAAATACCTATCCCTCCTTTACTGTCTTTTTCTGAATCTGATTTGAATTTCTGGCACCTTCTTATTAATGTACTGCTTAAATGATTTATAAATCATCTTCAACAAAATTTTACTTGCATGTGATATTAATAACATTTCTTGATAATGTCCACATTCCATTGGAGCACATTCTTGGGAAAGGAGGTAAATATGAAGCTCTTCCAGTCAGTTGGTCATAATTTCTTGGCATAGACAAGTGGGTACCTCCCATTAACACCTCCAATGTTGCAGACATCTCAAGACAATTCCTGGAATCTTGTTTTTCACCAATGCCTTCAATGCAACTTGTACTTTCCCTTTCAATTCCAAAGTTCTTGATCACGTGCTATATCCTGAAATAGTTGAATGTCAACCATTTATTTTTGTAGAGTGAGTCTGTCTTCCTTCAATTTTCATTTTATGTATAAAATTGGACCTATGATGCCAGGATTGACGGATTAAAAAAGAATAATGTCACTTTCCTGTAAAAAAAATCAAGTCAAAATCTACCCCCAAATACAATTCTCCTTGTGAATGGATGATATCCACCTACCTACATGGAAGATAAGTTAATATGACTATTAATCAAATTTTTGCACTAACTGTAAGTGACAAGTATGGAGCAATTAAAGAGATCTGTATCAACTCCTACATTCTGAAATTCATCAAACATACAATCATGATGTATGGATAATTACTAATGATTGGACTATGAAAGTTGGAAACAAGGAAGGGTCAGTCATTTAAAAACTATGGTCTTGGTGAAAGAAAGATCAAATGATAGAATTATGTAAGACCAACAACCTTCATTTTTTCAAAAATAGAATTGGTGACTATGTAGGTAGATATCACTAGATAGAATATAAAGAAATTAAGTCAACTACATCTGTAGAAAGAGACTTTGGAGAAGTTTAACATCATAAAAAGTACTACACTGTTATTGCTGTTAGATGCTATCAAGTTAGTTTTGACTCATAATGACCCTTTGTAAAGAGCAAAACACTACAAAATCTTAATAATTGTTGTTATGTGTGAGGCCAATGTTGCCGTCGATGCACCTATCCACCTCATTAAGGGTCTTCTTTTTACCCTGAACCTCTGTTTTATCAAGTATCATGTCCTTTTCCATAGACTGGTCCCCTCTGACAACATGTCCTAAATATTTGAGGCAAGGTTTACCATTTTCATTTCTAGGATCCTTGCTGTACTTCTTCCAACATACGATTGTGTATTTTAGGAATCCAAGGTACAGTCAAGTTTTTTTCTAACACCATTATTCAGATACATTAATTCTTTATTCATTGCCCAGTTGTCACATGCACATGTGCTAATTGAAATCATGATAGTTTGGATCAAGAGCACCTTAGTCCTCACAAGTGACATCTTTGCTTTTAACACTTTACAGAGGCATTTTGCAACAGATCTGTCCAATGCACTGCATTCCTTGACTTCTTTACTGATGCTCCCATGAGAGCTGATTGAAAATGTAAGTGAAATGAAACTGTTGACAACTTCAATCTTCTTTGATTTATCTTGATGTCATGTATTGGTCCTCTTGTGGGGATTTTTGCTTTCTTTACATCAAGGTGAAATCCATACTGCAGATTGTAGTCTTTGATCCTCATCTTTAAGTGCTTCAAGTCTTCTTGGTTTATAACATGTAAGATTGAATCTCTTGTATATTAAAAACTCTTCATAAGTCCTCAATGAATGCTATCAGCTAACCCGGAGGAGCATAGGAAATACAGATCACTTCATTGTGCTCAAGCAGAACCTGTACATAGACTAAGAGACAGTTGTTTGAACAAAGGGGACATTGTGTGGTTTGAAATCAAGAAAGGTGTGTGGGATTATGTCCTTTCACATGTAATCTGTATGCTGGGTAAATAATTCTAGACATTGGGACTCCATGAAGAAGAACGAAGCCTCAGTACCGGTTGGAGGCTCACTAACAACCCATGATATGACGATGACACAACAGTGCACTCGTTTTCCTCTATTAATTCGGGACTCTGACAAATCTTTTGTTCTCCATCAAAGTCTAGTTCCATAGATCATGATTATCATACTACTCCACCAGACACAGTTTTCAATCACTTATTTGTCTAGCATCATGCTAATTGTACCTGCAATTAAGAATGTACAGATGTCATGTTTAAACTGATGCTGTGTGTAAATGGAATTCTGGTAAGCACTTCTTCATTTTGACAAATACAAAGGGGGTCTCAAAAAGTTCATGGAAAACTAGAATGAAAAGAGAATGTAATTTTCCACACACTTTTGCAAGCCCCCTCATGTTATATCTTTTGCTGAGTTAACAGTCTCCTTTTCTTAATTTTGTCTACTTACCTCATAAAATCATTGCTCACTTCACAATTATTTTCCTCATTTGAGTTTTATTAAATGAGGTGCTTATTTTCTCTCTGATTTTCTCACCTTTTCTTCTCGGTCCCTCTCACTGGTTCTATTGACTTTTTCCCCAACACAAACTGTCTGGGTTTGTTTCAGTCTTTTCTCCTGGTGTTTTTTGGTCTGAAGGTTCATGGGAAAACTCATCTCCAAAGTAGGCATGCATACAAGGTTGGAAAGGGACACATTTGAAAGGCCCACGAAGCAAGAGGAGATCCAGAAGATAGTAGGAAATCTAGAAGTGAAATTTACACGGGCGTGCTACAAACAATCTGGGCTTTGTCTCTACAGAAAAGAAAAGAGGAATAAGCCTGCCAACCCCTATTCAGGTGGTTCTCCTAGGACAACAAGGTGAGTCTGAGGAATGAGTTCCAGGTGACTCTGCCAGTGTCATGACTGTGGTGATAAATGACAAATGTGTGGTCTTTAAAGCTTCAAGGTCTCCACTGCAACAACATGAGTCACTCCTGTTAAAAACTGTGGCTTGGGAAGTTACAACTTTCTTCAAGTCAATTCCCAAACAACATCTTCACACGGGTGCTGCCTTCTAATTTCTTTAGCTGGCAGGGGTTTTCTTCTGAGTAAAAACTTATTTCCTCTTCTTTGTGTTTCAGCACCATCTCCATTCCTAATGTTTTATGCTTTCTGCCTTTTGTTTCTTTCTTCTCAATCACACTGCAGCCATGATAGATCACATTGTCCTAACCCAATTCTCTCATTTTGACTTGCAGGTCTCTTTACCATCAGAATATCTTTCAATCTATTTTTCATGGTATTGGGGCATAGACTTTAAAAAGCACACTCTACTGATAACACTCATTTAGGATTCTCTATGTCCTTTAAGAAAACTCCAAAATTCTTACTATGTCAACTGAGTGCATTCCGCTGCATCTTTTGCATGGTAGACACACATTACAGACATATCCACTTCTTTGATTTCTTTTGTGTTTTGTTTTGTTTTGTTTTGTTTTTTGGGGGGGCAGGGCACCACTGCCCTCTGGTGGGAGTAGGAGGCCCAGCCTTGCTCCTGGAGAGCTGCTGCTAGATTTGAACTGCCAACCCAGTGGGCCACAGTCCTGCTCACAATCACTATGCCACTGGGGCTCAGCCCTTCTTCGATAACTTTATAATTAGGATGACCTGAAATATTCTTCGTAGTTGTTGTCTCACATTAAATTTTGCCCCGCCTCACATACTATTTTTCTGTGATCTACCTGCTTTACTGGCTTGAATTCTCAGTAGCACTTCCTACTGCCCTCTGTCTTATACTATTATTCAGTGCTGCTTTATTCAACTTATTACCCCATGTCTATTTGTCCAGTTTCCCAAAATAAATGGTGAATTCCTGGATGAAGGGATTATGTCACTCCCCCCTTCCTGATCTTTAGCGTGTGCAGCCCCAATTATTCTACCTAGCAGATGCTCAATGAATTTTACTGAATTTTAAATTTGGTAAATTGAGTTGAATTGGTCCCAAACTTGGCAAGAGAAAAAAAAAAATGAACTCCAAGAACAACTGAGAGAGACTACAATGGAATTAGGAACTATCATGAGACATTTGATTGTCAGATTGATCCCCCTGGCACCCGAGATAAAAGAATAGCACACTGTAGCTTCGACACATCGATTGTCTTTTTCAGAACTGTCAATGCTCAGCTTTCTGGAGGAAAACTGAATCTTAAGCCACACCTGTGTGGGGAACGTCACAACACAAGGGTGGTTAAATTTGCCACCTACTTGGCCTATAATAGTTTCATTTTCCGTAATTCAAGACAAAGCTTTGAGCTGATGGATCATTTTGAATTCTGGAAAGCATATCTATTTCTCTTGTCTTGTAGCAGTTGTCATTATAGGATCCAGCCCTTTGGCAGGACCGTGGACAAAGAATTATGAAAAGGGACTTTCTCCTGCCTGCATCAGTAACAAGTGCTGTCTTTCTGAGTCGATCAATCTTAGCTCAAGAGTGGCAGGCCTACTTTTAGACTAAGAGGAGAAAGGTCCTGGGATCACAATAGTGATGTTGGGTTGGAAGGGGAAAGTAATCCCTGAATCGTGAGTGAAGCGCTGTGTCTGTCTTGTTTGCTGGTATCATAAAAGACCCGCCCCCCCCCCCCCCACACACACACCCCCCGGACCAATCACACCCAAGAGCAGACTCAGTATTTGACCTCCGCAACATCATCCAGGTGAAGGCACCTTGAACTAATGCAGAATTGTTTGGTCAAGATTTAATAAAATACTAGCTTAGACAACCCCACAAAGACTGATTCCTGGTGGCTCCATGGATGTCAGTGTGGAACTGTGTCCTTAGGAGTTTCCAATGGTTGCGGCCTTTTAGAAGTAGAACACTAGCACCTGGTGTTGTTGGCTAGTTTCAAACTGCCAAACCTTGAGGTCAGTAGTCAAGTGGAAATGGTTTGCACCATCCAGGGGTGGGAAAATTGCTGTTAAGGACCGTTCAATCCATTCCAACTCATAGAGATTCCATGAGACTGAGTTCAGTGTTCTTGTGTTATCTTGATGGGAGTGTCCCGTCAGGCCATTTGGTCAACCACTAACCTTTCAGTAAGCATCTGGGCTCCTTCTGGGAAATGGTAGGAGGAATGAGATCAGGCAAAAAGCGTCATTTTCAAGGAAGAGGAAATGGGATGTGGAGACAAGTTGCACCTCGCAGGCGTGGGATCCCATGTGGATACTCTGGCTTTTCTGGAAAAGGAAGCAGCGGAGCTTCTCCACAGGCTGATGAGGATGGCCTATCACAAACTGGAGTGGCAGCTGGTAGAATGTTGCCACTTAATAGTTAAGCACATCCACTCCCTCTAAGACATCCCTCTTCATGTCTAAAATGAGACTAACGATGTCGTCGGCAGGTTGCAGAGTTGTGAAGAGCAAAGAAAGCGCATGTAGAGCATTGCGCACGTATAAAGTGCTTAGCCCCTCGAAGACCTCCATGAAAGGTCTGTGAAAGGTATGTTAATGCGTACCCATAACCTGACCAATAAGAATATGCATGGCTAATAAGGTCAAAGTTTGATTGGAGGGCAAAGACATCAGTGGGTTGGCCTATCTCTCTCCCTTGCTTCGGGTGATCAGATGAGCATGCAGCTGCCTTAGCTGGATTTCTGCCTCAACTTATGAGGTAGCCTGTCTGTTGGACGCGCAACACATGGAGTGTGTCTCTAGAACTTGAAGTTCCTTCAAAACCTGCTTCACCACCCTGCTAGTGTATACATTACTTGGGTTTATATTCTTTTATGCTGTTTCTACCTGTATCATCTGTCTACCTAATCAGGTGTGTGCTGGTTTTGTTTCTCTACAGAACTCTAACACAACTAATTGGTACTGGGAGTGGTTCTAGAAAAACAGGATCATAAATATGGGCTCCTCAAACTGCCTCTCCAGCCTGATAATGCTAAATCTACCCCAAAAGGCATGGATAAGTCTGCTATTCTTACCAGAGTGGTTGGTGTTAATTCATGGTGTGAAGTAGCAAAGCTAATATCTACAGAATCACAACCAAAAGATGAAGTGCTGGTTAGAGGGGAGGATCTGGGATCATGTGTTTGATATTTTCAAGCAGTTTTGTCAGGATGAGAAGTATAGGGAAGCTGGTGAGCTGGTCCTCCTTACAATAGAAAATGTGATCAAGGAAAGGGATACTCTCAGAACCTCAGAAGCACGTCTCACATGCCAAATAATAGACCTAAAAGCTTCTGTGTGTGCTACAAAGAAGAGTCTTCTTTCCTCTCATAACAGAAGTGACATTGCCAAAAACCAAATCTAGAACCTCATCATATGAGTAGCTGAATTACAGCATCAGCTGAACTATAGCATCAGCTGAGTTGCAAATCTAGAACAGTGTCTGATATTAAAGTAAAGGCATTGATCAGAAATAATTGGGACCCTGAAACATGGGATGGGGACACATGGGTTGATGATCCAGAAGAGGAGGATATTGAGTCTCTAGAGACATTTGAGCCACACCAGTCAATAGAGTCACCTTTTCCACCTGAGGGAATTAATCCATTATCAGTAAAACAACCCACACCTAAGATTAATCAAACTGTTCAAGCTGAAATGCTGAGTGGGGCTGCATCTATAACATTGCCTGGGGGAGGTGACTTACAAGATATTGCTGAGAGCACCCAGGAAGCACCTCCACCCATTATTTCCTCTCAACCTGAAACCAGAATTAAGTCTCAGAAAGTTCCTAAAGGTGAGGTTCAGGTGATGAATCAGGAAGAAGTGTTCTATACTCATGAAGATCTGCTCAGGTTTTCTAATAAGCCTGGGGAATATCCCTGGGAATGGTTACTAAGGGTGTGGGATACTGGTAAAGGAATTAACATTAGACCAGTTTGAATTTCTTGATATGGAGTCCCTAAGCACAGATTCTTCCTTGTCTCAGCAAGAGAGATTAAGACAAAATCTAATTGCTTATTTTGTTGTTTCACTGAGGCATGGGCTGTCAGATGGTTAGATTAGACCAACTTGAGGTACTTGATATACCTTGGTACATTGTAGGAAAGGCATCCAGAGGCTTAGGGAAATTGATATGTTTGAATGGATCTATCAAAATAATCCCACAGACCCAAAAAGGGAGTGCCCTGAGGACATACCTTTTACCACAACCACAAGGAACAAGTTTGTGAAGTGGGCCCCAGCATCTCAGAAGTCTCCTGTGATTGCTATTTTATGAATACCAGGATTAATAGAGGGAACTGCTCTAAGTGAACTCCAACATTTGCTTACAATGGGGCTGATTGAGCCCCTTGGTGATAGAGTGCAGGTGTCAGCACTGAATCAACAGAGACAGAACGGGCATTGTTATCTTAATGGACAGCAAGAGGCATTGACTACTTAGCACTGGTATCCTTAGGTGTGAAATACATGAGAAATATATTAAAAATGTACGTGATCTATACAGGCAATGTTAGTCTTTCTTCTAACCTTCCCCAAAGAGTCCTGCGGCCTTTCACAAGAGTGTCTGTTAATTGGGGGAATGGATATAATCAAATTTTTCAGGTAATACTGGCTCTGAACTGACACTAATTCAAGAAGACCCAAAGTGTTTCAGTCAGAGTGGGGGCACATGGAGTTTCAGTTCAGGTACACCTCACCGTGGGTCCAGTGGGCCCCCAAATTCATCCTGTGGTTATTTCCCCAGTTCTAGAATGCATCATTAGAATAGATACTTAGTAGCTGGTAGAACTACCATATTGGCTCCGTGAACTATGGAATAAGGGCTATAATGGTTGGAAAGACCAAGTGGACACCATCAGAACAGCCATTGCCTAGGAAAACAGTAAATCAAAAGCAATACCACATTCCTGGAGGGATAGCAGAGATTAGTGTAACCATCAAAGACTTGAGAGATGCAGGGGTCTTGATTCCTACCATATCCCAGTTTAACTCACCTATTTGGCCTGTTTGTTAGTTTTTTTTTTTTAAAGGCAAAACAGAAGGATCCTGGAGAATGACAGTGGATAATCATAAACTTATCCAGGTGGTGGCTCCAATTGTAGCTGCCATTCCAGATGTGATTTCATTGTGATTTTGAAGCAAATTAATTCTTCTCCTGATACTTGGTCTGCAGCTATTTGCTCTGGCCAATGCCTTCTTCTCAATACCAGTCTCAAAGGACCACCAAGGACTGAGCGCCGGTGGCATAGTGGTTGTGTTCGGGACTGCGGGCCACAGGGTTGGTGGTTCAAATCTAGCAGCAGCTCTCCAGGAACAAGGCTGGGCTTCCTACTCCCACCAGGGCAGTGATGCACACCCCCCCAAAAAAAATTGCTATCAAAGGATCACTAAAATCAGTTTGCTTAAAAAAACAAAAGCAGTTTGCTTCAGCTGGCAGGGAGAACAATACATTTTCACAACTTTCTCCCAGGAGTACATCAGCTCTTCCACTCTGGGCCATAATTTAGTCCAAAGGGACTTTGATCACCTTTGTGCAAAATGTCACACTAATCCATTATATTGTTGATATTGGTACATCATCTGTGTGTAAGATGCTGGGATTTTAATTAACCCAACGATGATTCAGGTACCTTCCACCTCAGTAAAATTTTTAGGGGCTCAGTGGTGTGGGATATATCAAGACATTCCTACTAAAGTGAAGAATAGCTATTGCATCTGCCCCACTTCCCCATCCCCAACAGCTAAACACCCAGTGGGCCTCTTCAGATTTGGGAGGTAACATCCCACATCTGGTTTTTCAATTTCAACCTATTTATCAAGTGACCTGAATGACCTCCAATTTTGAATGGGGACCAGAATATGAAAAGACACTGCAACAGGTTCAGGTTGCTGTACAAATTGTGTTGCCATTGGGATCATGTGATCCAGCTGACCCAATGGTGCTAGAGGTGTCAGTTGTAGATAGAGCTGCAGTGTGGAGGCTTTGACAGGCCCCAACTTGTGAATCGCAGTGTAGACCATTGGGATTTTGGAGTAAAGTCCTGCCATTCTCTGCAGACCACTACTCCCCTTTTGAAAACAGCTGTTGGTCTGTTACTTGTCAGTAGTGGAGAGTGAACATCTCACTATGGGCAGGCTACCCATCATGAACTGGGCATGACCCACAGAGTTAAATAATTGGACATGCGCAGCAACATTCTATCATTAAATGGAAGTGATATATATGAGATCAGGCTAGGGCAGGACCTGAAGGTACAAGTAAGCTACATGAGGAAGTGGTCCAAATGCCCACAGTCTCCACTCCTGTCACAGTACCTTCTCTCTTCCAGTGTGCATCTATGGCCTCTTGGGGAGTTCCTTATGATAATTTAACTGAGGAACAGAAAATTCATGCTTAGTTTACTGATGGTTCTGCACAATATGCAGGTGCCACTCATAAGTGGACAACAGCAGCACTACAGTCCCTTTCTGGGATCTCCCTAAAGGACAGTGGTAAAGATAAATCCTCCCATTGAACGTAACTTTGAGCAGTGTACCTGGCCATATGGATTCATGAGCTTGGCTAATGGCTTGGCTGAATGGTCAGGGAATTAGAAGGGACGTGATTGAAAAATTGGTGACAAGGAAGTTTAGGGAAGAGGTATATAGATAGATATCTCTGAATGAACCAAGAAAGTAAAGATAATCATGTTTCATATGAACACTCATCAAAGGGTTACCTCTGAAGAGGAGGATTTCACCAATCAAGTGCATAAGATGACATACACTGTGGAGACTAGTCCTCCTCTTTCCTCCACCACTCCTGTCATTGCCCAATGAACACGTGAACAAAGTAGACATGGTGGCAGGGATAGAGGTTATGCATGGGCACAACAACATGGACTTCCACTCACCAAAGCTAACTTGACTACTACCACTACTGAGGGCCCCGTCTGCCAGCAGCAGAAGCCAACACTGAGTCCAAGATATGGGTATCAACTGGCAACCTTGTGGCAGATCAATTACAAAGGAGAGAAAGCACTTGTTCTTACTGGAATAGACACCTACTCTGATTATAGATTTGCTTTCCCTGCATGCAATCCACCTGCCAAAACTACAAGTGATGGACTTACAGGATGTCTTATCCACTGGCATGGCATCCCACATAGCAATGCTTCAGATCAAGGAACTCATTTCATAGCAAATGAAGTGTGGCAAGGGGCCCATGCTCACGGAATCCACTGGTCATATCATGTTCCTCATCAAATAGAAGCAGCTGGCTTGATAGAATGATGGAATGGCCTCCTAAAGATACAATTACAGTGCTAGCTGGGTGGCAACAACTTGCACGGTAGAAGCTATGTTCTCTAGGAGCTTGTATATGCTCTAAACCAGCAGCCAATAAATGGTGCTGTTTTCAATAGCTAGGATTCGGGGGTCCAGGAATCAAGGCATGGAAGCTGTCTTGACAACACTCACTATTACTCCTACTGAGCCATTTGCAGCATTTTTGCTTCCTGTCCCAGCAACCCTATGCATTTCAGGCCTGGAGGTCCTGATCCAGAAGGAAGAAACTCTCCCACCTAGAAACACAACACTGAACTGGCATCTGAGAATGCTTCCCGGCCACTTTGGGTTTCTCATGCCTCTGGATCAAGAGGTCAGGAAGCGTGTCACTGTACTGAGTAGTGTGATGGATCCTGATTACCATGGAGAAGTATTACATAATGGAGGTAAAGAGTAAGTCTGGAATCCAGGAGATCCCATAGGCCGTCTCTTAGTACTACCATACTCTGTGATGAAAGTAAATGCCCTGCCAGGATTATAGCAACCCCATCCTTACAGAATGTCTACTGAACCAGACCCCTTAGAAATGAATGTCTGGATTACCCTACCAAGCAAACAACCACAGCCAGTTGAGGTGCTGGCCAAGAGCAAATACAGAATGGGTAGTACTAGAAGGCAGTTCTATCAGTGAAGACTACATGATCAGTTGCAAAAGTGAGGTTTGTAATTCTAATTGTTTTTCTTTATATCTGGTTTTTGAATCTTTCCTTTGTTCATGCATGATATACCAGATATAATTAGATTCAGTGTATTTTCATTTGTACGTATGATAGATGTTTGATTTTAGTTAGGTGTGTGACTCCATTAATGTCTGAAAATTATATATAACTAAAGAATTAGGTACAGGTGCCAAGTTATCAAGGAGTGGACTGTGACAGGTAGGTTTATTGTGCCACCCTGATCAACAGGAATATGTGGTTTTAGTAAGGTCACAGTTTGATTGAAGGGCAAAGAGATCAATGGTTCCATAAGCCCTGCATCTCTCTCTCTTGCTTTCTGGTGATCAGACCAACATGCAGCTGCCTTAGCGCATTCTCTGCATCAATTTGTGAACTACATTACCTATGGGACACCCAACCTGTGGGCTGTGTTCTTAGAGCTTCAAGACCTTCTTCACCACACTGCTGGTGTATACATTGCCTAAACTGGAATTATCGAATCCTGTCATCTGGCTGATTGTTGGTGACCTGCCGTGCTGTTTGCTGCCTGTGAGTGGACTGTCTGCATTGACTACAGAATACTCAGCTGTCTGCTTCCCTGACCTTGGACCCAGCAGCCCTTGTGAGTTGAAGGACTTCCAATATATTAACTGCTCCATGAAAGTGACTTGAACTGTGCTCTCTGTAGTGTTGTGTGGACTAATTAGCTATTATATTCCCTTGTGCTCTCTCTCTCTCTCTCTCTCTCTCTCTCTCTGTGTATATATATATATATATATATATATATATATATATATATAAAATGTGTCCTCATTTTATTTCTGTAGAGAATCCTAAAACAGAACCTTAAGTGAATAGGACCCTTGTCTGAATAACACTTAGTTCCCTAAAGTTTTCAGTGGCTGATCATTAGGTCTGTCTTCTGAGCTGCTCCCAGGGAGCCTTGAACCATCAGCCTTTCAGTTCTCTAAGGAGTATGTTAACCCTGTATGGAACTCAGGGACACCAGTAGTGACAGAGTAGAATAGAAAATAAATGGTCTCCAGAAAAAATGGGTTTTTTTGGTTAAATAAATGAATAAAAGCTTTCAAGATGCCAACAAAGATCTGCCCATAGTGTTTCTAGGGTGTGCTGGGATGTAAAACAAAAGGAATTCAGAAGAGGAATCCACTGGGGAAGCACCGGATGAACCCAAGAAAAGAAAGCAGAACCGCGGTAGTATTTTTTTTTAAGGGGGGAGGTCAGGGGTGATGATTCCTTTTGCCACCGAAGATTCTGTCAAGTATTTGTTTCTCTTTTCTTTACCTCCCTTGGCTCATCCGCAGGGGTGGGAACTCAGACAAAAGGAAACTCTGCTTAAGATTCTCCTCATATAACATTTGGTTCTTAGCCCATTTTCTGTCAAGCTTCCTGAGATTGGAAAGCAATGCATAAAAATTCTCAGGCACGATAGTGAACTCTCCGGCGTTCCAGACTGGAATTTACAGTCGCCTGTAGACATGTCCATCTGCACGTCCTGCAGGCAACACCAACTCACTGTGTCCCAAACCAAATTAATGAGCCTCCCACACGACGGCTCCCTCTCCAGAGTTTCCTATCTAGGTTAATGCCATTGCCAGGTTACCAGGTATCAGATCTAGATGTCAGATCTTTCTTTCTTTTACCAAGCTCCCCAAGGTCAATCTGCTGCCAGTTCTTGTGGATCCATCCTGCTGTCATGTTTCATCCCCCCCCCCCCGTTTTTTTTTTTGATGCCCATTGTCCCCTCCAGGATCAGGCGCAATGAAGATATGAAGATAGAGCTGGCCTCTGCACAGGGTCCCCTGGGTACGACAGTTCCACGGGGCTCCATTTGCCTGAACTATGCTGGAAATAAGGTCCTACTCTTGGGAGTCCTGGAATGGGTGTCCCTGTCTCCCTGCTTCCAGCTTCTCCCAGAGCTAATCCCATTCATTTTCTGAAACACAAATTCTTTCTTATGCTGAAAACCTCAGTGACTCCCCACTGAAGCTACAGAATGAGGCGCCAGAATGCAAATGTCACCCATTTCCTTTCCTAAGGTGCCTCTTCAAGTGCTCTGAGGTCTGTCAAGCCACCCTGAATGATAGGCCAAACTCCCAAAGATACCGTATACTTTTTAGAGTGGTGGCTCATGAGCTAGATCTCTCCTTTCAGACCCAGTTTGAAGGTCAGCTCCTCAGCACAGCTGTCTTGATTCCTTTCATCTGGCTCTTAATCCTAAGCAGGCCTCGCTTGTGTTCATTTTCACCTGTCTTTCACCAGTGTAGAAATACCCAATCAGCAGTCAGTAGGGGAAGCACGGGTATCCTTGAGCTTATTTACTGATTTGTCAAAGGCCAGTCCACCTTTTCCACCACATGATGTGAAACTATTCACTGACAGATTAGGAAGAAAGCACACAAAGACCCAAGCTTACCTCACTTGTTGAGGATGGGCCCGTCTGTCACCCAAGGCTCGAGCACAAAAGATCATATCTCATTGCAATGTCGAAGCCTCCCGAGTACGTGGAGCTGACTGTTAATCAGTCTGAAAAGAATCTTCCTGAATTGGTAATTTTTATAAAATGGCGATTTTACCAAAGACAGCTTTAAACAAAATTCCCCAAGCAACAGTTAGAGCCTTTATTTGCAATGTACCCAAACAGTGAACTCCCTCTGCTCTCCTGCAGTAAGTACACTGTTTAGAGTCCCTTACAGCTTTATTATTCCAGGTGCACTGCGACCATAAGAGGCCTTTGTGGACCACTGCTATAAATATCATTTGTTCCCATTAAGCCAAGTCTATCGTGTATAGGTTGATTGTCTAAATTTATGAGGACTATTTTAGAGGGTAGTAAATCAGGTAATAGATCAAATTTTCGGAAGCGTGAAAATGCAGAAATCCAGTGATATTTTATAATTTGAGGGTATTTTTTCCTGGAACTCACCACAATATATGCTTGTTTGTTTTCTGTCTTATGAGATGCCGCAAAGGGAAACAGAGGGGTTTGGGAGGAGGCACGAATTACCCCAGGCAAAGGGAGAGGCAGCCCAGCAAAGGGAAGGGGAGAGAAGCCATCACCTTAGGCCGTTACACAACCAATCCAAATGCCAGCCGTGACTATCTCCATGAGGTGACGATTTTAGGTAAAATTATGAGAAATGTGAGTCTTTGGGAAACGTCAAAAAGGGGAATTAAAAAAAAAAACTCTGATTGAATGTGTAATTCCCTTTTCAAAATATGTGTAAGTCTGCAGACGATTGAAGTCTGTCACTTCATTTCAGGTATTGGGTGCTTTAGACTGATTTCATTGTAATCATTAATAATAGCTACAGGAACTAGAACATGAATTTGCTGAGAAGATAAATGAACAGAGAAAGGCGGGTTGTTAAGCTAGAATACTCTACTTTTGCGCAAAAACAAATGTGATAAGAGCCTAGGCACTTCGGACCATTTTCTCAGTAAAGTTGGAGTCATTTTAGAGTCTGGAAATCATTGTAAAATTTTAATCCATGATTTATTCTTGGCAGTTTTCTCCCCACAAAAATTTGCTCAAATGGTGATAGGGCTTGGAGTGTACGACAAAGGGCCACAGACAAATTATTACTCTCTAGAAAATATTTATTGACACTTGTATTTTCTTTCAATCATCTGACAAATAAACATAATATGTAAAATACAGTAAAATGCACTCTTCTCCATTTCAAATAAATATATTTTACTTTTGTAAAAAATGTAATCATATGTGTCACTCAGGCGCTAGCTAAATCAGTGAAAAAAAGCAATCGCTAGCTAAACAGTTGTGGATCTGAGTGATTCTCCTGGCATCATGCTCAGGAACAGGCATACTGTGCTCTGTAGAGTTAAATTCCGGCTGGGAGCCTCTCCTTAGGTGGAAAGGCAAAGGTAAATTCCTTTAAGAACACGCCGTGTCCAAAAGGGTCTTGGTTTTAAAGAGAAGCAAACAACAACACTGCAGTCTTTCCAGGATGAAGCTTCATGAAAACGGTTTCGTTCCTACTGCCTAGAGATCATGCTCTGTTGTGAACACAATAATTCATCACGCTGCTAAATTAGTACACTGCTTATTGTTTCCCTACTTGTCACGCCATTATTTCTCAATCAGTGGTTCAATATTTCAACTACCAGTTACCTATGTAGAATCCAGCCAAGACAGATTTTTACAGCTCTTTTAACAGGAAAGACAAAAAACCATGTTAGACAGGACAAAGTTAGGTTTTCCCCACTTGTTTTTCTTAATAAGTATTAGTAATGAAACCTATTGAATGATATGGCTTCTCACAGACACATATACACATAGATCCCTGATCTGCTTAACACAGTGTTAGTATCTCTTTTAAGTGGTAAGAATATGTAGTAACCAGGAAAAAAAAATCACATTTAGGTAGTTGCCAATACTTACATATACAGAATTCACCAGCCGATGACTGTATCACCAAATAAAAAGAGTCATTAGCAATGTCTAATTTCTTGTGTCAGCAGTTAATTGGTACTTTATAGACTAAACGAACGAGCTGCTGGAAGTAAATCCCACTTTACTGTAGTTCCACTCTCACCATGCAGCAGGGCCTGTTTCTGCATATGCACCAGCACTGACTGAGTCCCACCACATCCCACCACACCTGTATTCTGTAACAAAAGTCTTAGAGAGGCTGTAAAGTGAGCACGCTCTTTCCTCAGCATGATAGAAGGTGCTCCCCAGGTACTTGTGTTCCAGGGCGGTGACTTATGTGGGACATTTCCCTCCTTAACTTCAAGAGTAGACGACTCGATGCTCGATCATTCTTTCATGGCAACATTTTCATTTCTACACATTTCTGAAGCACCTAAGTGCGTGCTTGCAAATTCATGAGCCCAACAAAACAACCTTATGGGTTCCTTTCTTGGCATTCTCTATAATTCCTCCATCTCAAAGTGTGTATTAAAGCTGTTCCCCATGGAGGTGTGCTCAAATATCCTGGTCAGGCTGGGTTTTAACAGCTCTACCGAGTGGCACGACAAGTGCTGGGAGGTGTCATTCTTCAAGGACATCATCTGATCTGTCCCAGGCTCCTTTCTGTCATAGTAGAGAGCCCAGAGCAGGGTGATGGTGAGAATCATGGCCAGGATCTGTGTTACCCCGATGGAGATTCCCAGAAACCTTAGCACCTGCAGTTGTTTGGTTCCTCTCAGAAAGGAGTACATTTTCTTCCCACAACCCTGTAAAAGAAATAACACAGTCAGTACTCGTTTGGAGGCATGACCAAGAGCCAAAATCAGTTGGTGGGAAATAAACAAGTTAGCAGTTCATGGAATCAAGTGACTTGATTGATGACGTTTCAGGCAACGATTCTCAACAGGACACCCCCTTTAGGCAGCCGGAAGGACGATGGCACTGTTCACCCTTCCCAGAGCCCGTCTGGAAGATCGTGATGAGCTCATTCCTTCGGGGAGCGCAGTGCTTAAACGCTCTGCTTCAAACCCAAGGGCCAGCAGTTCAAACCAACCAGCCACTCCGTGGAAGAAAAGGTCTAGGTATCCGCTCTGAAGACTGTTCTCATCCTAGAAAGCCCACAGAGGCAAGTCTATTCTGAGTTGAGACATGACTTGATGGACACGGCTTCCCCGCAACCTGAAGGTCGCGACCACTATGACCAAGCAGTCCCCACGAGACTGGAATCCTGAGGTGACGCAGGTCATGCGCTCCCCTGTGACTCGAAAGGTGGGGCTGAGATTGGCAAATTACGGCAGGGGAGCCATCAGTGGCTCTCGGTACATACATGTGCTTCTGGAGTATATTTGAAGGGAGAAAAAAAACCACTAAAGGATATTATTCAGAAACTGGTGACTTGATTTGTTTGTGAAAATATATTTCTGGCTCATGAATAAGTTTTAAATTGTTGTGAGGGGCAGGATTGGCTCTACCATCTCAAAAGGTTGCCCACCCTGGGTCTAGCCCACCTAGAGGTTCACTGAGGGAACACCTGGTGACCTTCCTGGCGAAAAAGTCATCTCTGAAACTTAACGGACTATCAGGTGCTTAGGTTTAAGGGTTAACTTTCCAAAAAGAATAGTCTTCTTCAAATCTCCTCAAATCCTCTTAAATTCTTCTAAGCAGCAATTCCAGGCTTCCCTGTGCTTCTGAGCAGTAGCCCTGCCTTTATTTGGGGCCAGCCTAATTCCATCCTGCGGGGGAGTTTGGGTGGCCTCGTGGGTCATATGTCAGGCGGCAGAGCACAAAGTCAGCACCCTGAAAGCACCAGCAGCTCCGCAGAAGAAAGATGAGGCTTCGTATGGCCGTCAACCAGGACAATATCTGAAAGGCAGCGAGCCTTGCTCCAAGTCAGCAGGACTCTGTGGTAGTAAGATTGGTTTGGTTTTACGAGGTGTCAAAGGGATCAATTATCAGGCATCAAGAACTAAAAAGCATAACATTGAGTGTTCACTTTTCTGATAGGATCGATGACGACAAATGGGTGCATAAGCGAATGTGGTAAAGAAAGCAGATGGTGCCCGGCTATCAAAAGATATCGTGTCTGGGGTCTTAAAGCCTTGAGTAAACAAGTGGCCACCTAGATCAGAAGCAACAAAGCCCACATGGAAGAAGCACACCAGCCTGTGTGACCACCAGGTGTAGAAGGGATTTGGTGTCAGGCATCAAAGAACTAAAATTATATCATTATTAATGAGGGGGAGTATAGATTGGGGACCCAAAGCCCATCAATAGGTGAAGCAAAATCTTCTTACAGAGGGGTTGCAGGGAGGAGATGAGCCAGTTAAGGTATAGTGTAGTAGCAATGAAATATGCAACTTTCATCTAGTTCTCAAATGCTTCCTCCCACCACCATGATCCCAATTCTATCACACAAATCCAGCTAGATCAAGAGATGTACAGAGAAGTTGGAAACATAGGGAATTTAGGATAGATGATCCCTCAGGCCTAGTGGTAGGAGTGGTGATTCTAGGAGGGCGGAGGGATGATGGAATAGAAAAGGGGAACCAATTTCAGGGATCTACATGTAGCCTCCTCTCTGGGGCACAGAAAACAGGGAAGTAAGTGAAGGGACACATTGGACAGTGTACAGTATGAAAAAAACAATAACAATTTGTAAATTACTAAGGGTTTATGGGGGAGGGAGAGAAGGAAGAGAAACATAGGGAGCTGAAACTGGGGGCCTAAGTGGAGGGAGGATGTTTTGAGAGTGACGATGGCAACAAGTGTGCAAATGTGGCCTGCGTACAATTGAACTATGTATGGATCGCGATGGGAGTTGTATGAGCCCCCAATAAAATGATTTGTTAAAAAAGGGAGGAGAGGGGGTAACAGGAGCTTATACAAAGGGCTCAAGTACAAAATATTTCAAAACGAATATGGCAATATATATACAAATATGCTTGATACAAATGATGTATTGAATATTATAAGAGCTGTAAGAGCTCCCAATAAAATAATTGAAAGAAAAAAAAAAGATTGGTTTGGTTTTGACTGAGTTAATGTCTCACAAATCCACAGGGGCGGGCAGTTTTATATGCTGTCCCACCAGGTCACTAGACAAACTTGCTAAATAACAGTGAATCTTTGGAATCAATCGTGCACAACGGTTTATACTTTTCAGTGAACACCTGGATCCTATGACTGAAAATCAAGATGCTAATGCCGAAACAAAACAAAACAGAGTTGAAGTATAGGCGGGTTTCTGTGTCATCTACTCTTCTGCTCCCATACATTGGGGGCAGTATCAGCAAACATTTCTGTGGAACTGATCCAGGAGGAAACAGAAACTTGCACAGCTCAGAACTGCGTGCCAGTCCGCCATGCAGGATCTGTAACTCAGAATTGAAGAGCTGAAGCGACCTCCTTTGCTTTTCTCACAGTCCAGTGAGCTCACGGAGGTGGTTCTCCACGAGGACATTTTATCCCGAAACATGGTCATTGCCACCTGTGCTCATCATCTCAGATCCTTCAAAGGCCCCAAGAAGACAAATTGGCTACCCTGCTTTACTTGCTGCAGTATGAAATGATGGGTCAACTCTTCACCGAAAATAGTAATGCTACCTCCCCAGCGGAGCAAAAGCACGAAGCCCGACGTTTCCAGGAAACTCTTGGCAGGCTTGTCAGGATGCCTCATTTCACTGGTGGAGATCAGATACTTTGAAATCAGGCTCTGATCTATGGCCAAAGGGCAAGTCCGGAGGAACCCGGGAGCACTCCCTGGCTCCTCAGTGCTCGTATGCAGCAGCAAAGAATGAAAGAAGGAAGCCACCTTTTGATGTGCTTGCCAAGGCAAAGGCTAAATAGAAGGGAGGTGCCGATACCTCCAGTGTTGACCGTGTTGTAATTTGTGTAAGGGATTTTGGGGATAAACCTAGCCCTCCAGTTAGAAATCGCTGTGTTCATCATCAGGGACACGTGCATCATCTTCAGCCCTGCTCTGTCTAGGTGACAGGAAAGGAATGGTGGTAGCAGGTCATGAGGCCATGGAGCTTTAGCTAGGTCAAATCAAACATTCTCCACTGGTAATATAAAGTTCTTCAGGGAAATAAGTACTCCCGAAAAACATAATAATAATAATAATAATAAAACAGGAAGCAGCAAAATCCACTGGAGGACGGTCTCTCTGAAGAGTAGCTTTAACTGAACCCACACACAGGAAATGCAGGATAAAAAGTCATCATGTTTCTACAGTGCAGCAGTCCTCCAATGTTGTATGCAGTCTTCACAGTATTCTCACTGGAACATAGGGCGCTCTCTAGAATATGGGGCACTCACTGTCCTCCTCAAGGGTCAATTCCAACCCACCCGGCCCTCAATAGGTTTCTGAGAGTGTAATCTTGACAGGATTAGACAGTCCCCGACATGAGTTTGAACCTCTGTCCTTTCAATTAGTCACCCAATGCCTAACCCCCCAGTGCCACCAAGTGGCCACAATCAAAGGACTGGACTTGCTGATCATTTGTCATGGAGGGCCACCCCAGTGCTCAGTGGAAGCGTTCTGTCCCTGCTCAGGTGAGCCAACTAGCCACAGGCCCTCCTCTGAACAGTCGTGCTCCCTGGGCTGTTTCCTGACTGGCCAGAAACCAAACTCATGGCCATGAAGTGATTCCAACTCAGTGATCGTGAGTCAGGGCAGCACTGCCCTGTGCGCTCCCGAGACTGCAACTCTGTGGGAGGAGGAAGCCTTGTCTTTCTTCGGCCGCTGCTGGTTTCACACCACCCACCAGGGCTCTCTCTAGCAGGTGGAGGGCGTCAAAAAGCAAACGGAAGGAGATACCAGTTCCCCTCCTGGCAATTCAGGCCAGAAAAACCTGCCTCCAGCAAGAACAGGGACTTCAAATGTAAAATGGCATGCGCCTTTCTCATCACCCGCAGAACAAAGACAAATCAGCTGATGTGAAATTAAAGCATGGATTGCTACTTTACTTATTTACTGTAATAAATGCCTGCGCAAATGACTGCTGTCATTGCCCTTAGTGTCATCAGCAGGCATTGTGCATCAAATATTTGCATTTAATGTGTGCCAGGTGTCCTGTGACAGCTTCTTAGGCAGCACCCCTGTGTATACTTGAAATTCCACAGTGAAGAGCTGGTGCTGGTGGTCGCCGGGTCCGTGCAACTCACATTGACTTCATGTGGCAGAAGAGACCTGCTCGCAGGCTGGCTAGGTGCTCATCCTCCCTGGGACACATAGCCAGGTCATGGTTCTACGGAGCCGATGAGAGGGGATGACTGAGCACTTAGCTGCTTCACCACCGGGGAAGGCCACTGTGATGATTCTAACAGATAACAATACTGACGTTTAGAAGGGCTAACCCTCGGCAGATACTCAGCTTTCTTCTCATCATCTAAGCCGCAGCTCAACAAGGATGGATTTAGAGCACGGGGCCTGGATCTTGTTCCCCCTGAACTCAGTGACTCTGAGCAGGGCACTTACCCTCCTGAAGTCTTTCTTGTCACACCTGTGGAATGGAGACAACCATACTGTCCCTTCTTCAGGGATATGCTTTCACATTTGAACAAGGTAAACCATTACCTGGTCCCACCAAGATTTACATTCTCAGAAATCCCAGTGAGAGTCTCAACGAATTGCAATTAACTGTCTTACAGAGAGACGCCGATGGTTCAAACTGCTGACCTTTCAGTTAGCAGCCTAATGCTTAATCCACTGCACCCCCAAAGACCTGTTACAAACCACAGTCTCTACAACAAAAACTAACTCTATGCCACTGAGCCAACTCCCACAGCACAGAGTGGAACCTCCCCTGCTGCTTTCCAAAACTCTTACAGGAATGGAAAGCAGGATCTTTCTCCTTTAGAGAAGGTGGGGGTTTTGAACTGCTGACCCAGTTTTTTTTGGTTTGCCGTCCATTGTGCACCTGACTGACGCAACAAGGCTCCTCTTAGTGGTATATTGCAGGTAAAATACTTGCTCATAAGCATCTTGTGTGTGTGTGTGTGTGTGTGTATATATACCTATATATACATATATATGCAAATCAGTTCTTACTTTCAGTCAATTTCCTTCAGTTTTAGCTCTCCTTGTTAGTACAGACTGTAAGCGGCACTGTTGTCGGGCTTTCTAAATGGCCATTTATTTGGGTCACCAAACAACCACTGAGATGGGCTATTCTCCCTTTTTCCACATGGAGGCAAACAGAAGCCTAGAGAGGCTGAAAAGCTGCCAAGACCTCACTGCCAGCAAGGGACCGATTGTGATTTCAACCCAGAGACTCGGGCATAGAAGCCAGCTTGACTTCTGAAATAGGCAACGTCACCAAAAGGAATACTTCCAGGACACTTGCCCCTGTCCATTGCTTGGCCTCCTAAGACCCAGTGTCTCCTCTTCTGTCCCGAGCAGTCTCAAGACCCTGTGGTCTGTCATTGGCTCAAAGCATTTCCGCATCCCTTTGTGGGGTCTTAGCCACGCCTTCCGTGTGCCTTCTGATGGAGACACCTGTGGAGATTGTCGTGCCTGACCGGCATCATTCTCCAGGTCTTCCGTAGTAAAACCCCCGTAGATGAGAATGCAGTCTTCTAGTTAGGGATCCCCCCACCCCTCCCCACCCCCAGTTTTCCTGGCAGCTAAACAGAACTGTGAAAGTGTCCTCAGCGGAAGGTGAGCAGAGGTAAGGTGGGTGTGGGTGGGGTCCTGACGCCTGGGACTGGCTCCTTCCCGTTCCCACTTCCTCCCTGCTGGCTGGGATGTGGGGTGACCAGGGACATTGTTGGAAACAGGCATGCGTACAGATGGCGTTGTCTTCCATCCGGGGCCCCTGTGTGTGAGCCTCCTGGTGGTCAGACTGAGTGGTCGCTTTACTCAATCCATTTTATTGTGGGTCACCCTTTTCTCTAAGGAGCCTACTCCTTGCCATGGAACCAGTTCTAACTCACTGGACAGAGCTGAAGTGCCACTGTGGGTTTCTGAGTCTGGAAATCTTTATGAGGGTGGACAGCCTCGTCTGTCTCGCCTTTCTTCAATGAGCACATGCAAAACCTCAATTTCTTGGAGTCTTTCATCAGTTCTTCTGCACAAAGAGTGCCTGCCAGGCCACTTCACTTCAGCACAGCCAAAGTGAACGTAATCAAAGCCAACCTCTATGCTCACAAATGGGCTTCTTCCTCTCTCCAAGGTCCAAATACAAAGCCAATCCGGCATCCTTGTACTTGGCCTAATCGTCTCGTTCTGTTCACTCGCCTTCTGGTTCCTGGCCTCTCACATCCCACCCTCTGCTCATCCTCCTTGCTCCTGCCTGGGCACCAGCTCATGAAATCGCCCCCATGAACTGCCTTCCCGCAAGGCTCCGTCCCTGCTTCAAGAACGCCTCCCCCCTTCCACTGCCCCCCTCAACTCGCTTTCTTGCGGTAGCAAACAAAAGGCTTTAAAACACAAATCTCCTAGTGTTTCTTGGTGAGTGACTCTCTTGGGTTAAAATATTGCCGGGGCCTTGAGAGCAGCAGATTACACAGGTAGACTTGCCGTGTCTCTATTCCTAAAGCACCAGAGGAAAAGGTGTTTGAATACTGACAGGCCAGGAGGATCTCACGGAAGCCCAACACCAAGACCGAGAGCAACATACCTGGAGCACCAGAGGCAAGAAAGGGACTTTGACTAGACCAAGGCAAGCTTAAAGATAAAAGAAACCCCCACCCACCCACCCACCCCTTACGAAGTCCAAACAGGTCTGGCAGAGCTTTGAATGATAAAGCAGGAGTCACCCCAAGCCGGGTTACTGGATCTGCCTGCAACAGCTGCGGAGATAATGAAGCAAGGCATGAGAAGGGAAATGATGCCTTTGACTCAACAGACAAGGACCCTGCGAGCAGAACTTCTTGGGACGACACCACCCCAATAACCACTGTGGCCAAGAGTTGCCTACTGTTTACATGCCGGGCAGGAGGCTCAGCGTGTGATCATCAAAGGATGATGCTGCACTATTAATAAATCAGAATCCTGAGTCTACTCTACCCCAATAGACCTTCCGTTTATAAAAACGCTTCACAGCCGTGAGTATGCTTGCCTTTGTAGCTGTCAGTGACTCACGAGTGACAGGATGAACGCATTCACTTAAGCAGGGCAGGCAAGGATGTTCATGGGACCAGCCCTGCCCTTCCCTGTCCCATCCACACCTCCCCTCCCCTCCTCACATCCTGTGGGAGCTCACGCTTCCGATTCTCAGTCGGCACCATTGCTGCTTTGCTAGGAGTGCCCTGTTGAAGCTCACACCACTCAGGCCAGCCACTACTTACTGTTGAAGATGGCGCAGAGGCTCCAGCACCCCCATGAGGAAATCCACCCCCCCCCCCCCCCCCCCCCCCCCCCCCCCCCCCCCCCCCCCCCCCCAACCAGTGATCTACCGTCTACCTTGGCAGCAGCAGCCGAGTCTGAAACAAGGCTGCTTATAGCTCGCCTGTTCTGGCTAACCATCACCTCTCTGTCAGCCCGTTGGACTACAAGTTGCTATGCTGGTGCAAGCTCTGCTGCCAGTCTTTCCATTATGAGTCATGTCACTCAAGTGGGATTCGGCAGAGTTTCCAGACTAAGACAGGCTAGGAAGAGAGTCCTGGTAATTGACTTCTGAAGCTTGGTTGCTGCTAAGGTGGGAAGGAATCGGTTCCAACAGACAGAAACACTGCCTGGTGCTGTGCCATCCTCACAACCGTGTCTAAGTTCTTTGTAGCAGCTCCAGCTATCAGTCCACCTCATCAAGGGTATTTCTCCTTTTCACTGTGGTCCTTTTCCAGGGACAGGTCTCTCCTGATAACATGTCCCAAATATGTGAGGAGCCTTGCCAATCCATGTTTCTAAGGAGTCTTCTGACTATACTCCTTCCCACACTTGGTTCTGTCGGCAGGCCATGGTGCTGTCAATGTTCTTTGCCAACACCCCGACTCGAACAAATATTCAGTGTCTAACTTTCAGATGCACATGAGGTGACTGAAAACAACATAACTTGGGTCAGATGCATCCTGGGCCTCAAGGTAGCCTCCTTGCTCTTCAATATTTTGGAGGGGTGTGGGCAAGCTTTCCCAGTGAACTATCAAGAGTATAACTATTTTTTTAAGAGTGTAACTGTGGCAGTCATGTGCTTATGTTAATTTCATGATCGAGATGTAGGGGTGGAGTCTAGCCTGTTAATCTGGAGATAGCCATTGAGGAGCCAGTGAGGCTTCTGTGTGGGCATAGCTTTCTCCTGAGACTTCTGGAGAAGTCTTTGCCATAGTTCCCTCATGGAGATGAGAAGCTATCCCCCCAGTTGTTGGGAGTTAGTCTGAGAGACAACAAACTACGGACAAGACAAGATAGCAGATTCTGAGGTGCTGGAGGAGCCACACGGCCTTGCCTGATGAAGCCGGATCTCTGAAGTTGGAGAGACCGCCTGGAGGCCCCTGGCAGCACTAAGTTGCTTCTACCACCACTGGATATTGTTAATGGGCCCTGAGCCCTGCAAGTGAGGAACTCTGGGACTCCGCCGGGACTCTGCACCCACTGACCTGTGACTTCGTGAGTTGGAGGGAAACGTTATGGACTGGTATCATACTTATGGGCTAATATCAGACTTATGACTTTGAACCGGACTGGGTTGGGATGCTTTCTCAATGTCCCATTCCTTTTGTTTATAAACCATTCCTTTATATCCATATGTGTGTCTATGAGTTTCTTTCTCTCGTCTACCTGGACTAACAGGGTAATTCTTTAAAGGAGTAGAAAGCCCCATTTTTCTCCGCTGGAGCAGTTGGTGGTTTCAAACTGCTGACCTTGCAGATCACGGCCCAATACGTAACCACCAAGCACCAGGGTTCCTAACCATGTGGGGAGCTATTTATTCCTAACCATGCTCAGTACCTGCCTCTCCAACAAAGCCAGTCTCCATCACATCTCCCTGTTTGCTCAACAGCTTCAAAGCACTTACCAATACCCGCAATTAAAAATAAGGATGTTGAATGTTGTTTCCTGTTTTCTTGATGAAAGTCTGTATCCTTAACTAGAATGAGGGACATGAGAAGAGTGGTGTCATGTGCAACGCTTCCCGCGGCTTCCCCAGCATTTGAAACAGCACCAGGAAATCAGCAGGCACTCAGCAAACGTTCTGAATGAGTGAATGTGAGGGTGCCAGCCTGGAGGCCAGAGAGAGCCTTTTCCTCTACGTTCTAAACCTGTACTTTTATACACGTATGTAACTTATTACAGATATTCCGAGAAGCTCTGTGCCAAATCTAACAATATCACTGATGGGAAGTTTTCTAAAATGTGCAATTGTTGCTATATTTCTGCTGTCGTTTTTCACAGGTTTCAAAATGTGTCATAAAAAATTATTGGGCTAAGGACCATGTAGGCCACCAGATGGTAGAGAATGATTTATCTCCTTGATTGCAGCATAGGAGAGAAAGCCAGTTCTTATCTCAGAGATTACAGACTCTGAAAGATAAAAGGGACCTTGAAGTTCATCTAGTCCAGATTCATTTTTAATTTAAAAACCCATTCTACACCAGCAACGGCATGGTTATCTGACCTTGACTTTAATATTTTTAGTGATGAGACATGCACTATTTTACAGCACAACCTGTCTCACAATTGGACAGATTTTGATGAGCAAGGTCTTCCTTCTATTGATTCAAAATTTCCTTCCTGTAACTTCTGGCCCTTAGAGCAACAAAGAATAACTCTAGTTCCTGTGCTGAATTTATGAACTTTCAAAGCTTACAGACATCTAAAATATTCCCTCTTAGTTTCCTCTATTTCAGAATAAATATCCCAAATACCTACAGCAATTTCTCACTTGTCTCTCCTTCAAAAACTCTCATCATCCTAGTGGATGATCTCTGGATACAGTGCAATTAGGAGACATATGTTCTCCAGGGCAAAATGGAATTAAGTCTTATTTTTAATTATGACTTTAATTGTACATGTCCCATGAAGCAACTAAATGATCCACTTTTGCAAATCAACTATGCATATAATTATACATTATATCATTACCAATACCAGCATCTGTTATTAATTGTAAAACGCAGAAGCAAATTTCTTTGATGTAATGAATCTATATTGTACCAGAATTCTGTGTCCAAAGAGTAGCTTATAGCTGACGATGCCAGTTTATTACTAAAGATAAAAATACTCTGGATGGATGTACAAAGTATTTTAAAGATGCTTTGGACCATCAGTTTTCATAGGCACAATAGTCTGGTTCTTTTTCATTTGACCATTTATGAAACTAAAAATATAATGAGATGGATGAAGGCAAAATATCCTGTTATAAAATGCTACTAGTGAATGAGAAACAGGACCAATTGAACATACCTAAGCCACACCAGTAAAAGAAAATTATGTTTTTACAAGAAAGTTTTGTTAAAACTTTTCAATTAGGGCTGAGCCCCGGTGGCGTAGTGGTTGTGTTCGGGACTGCGGCCCACTAGGATGGAGGTTTGATTCCAGCTCCACGGAGCAAAGGCTGGGCCTCCTACTCCCACCACCTGAGGGCAGTGATGCCCCCCCCCCCCAAAAAAAAAAAAAAACCTTTTCAATTAAAATGAAGACGGGAAACTACCAGAAATTCAAGCTGAATTCCAGAAAGGGCTTTGGATGAGGGATATCATTGCTAAAGTCAGAGGACTCTTGACTGAAAGCAGAGACGAGCAGAAGATGGTTACCTGTGTTTCACTGACTGTGTTAAGGCATTCAATTGACGGTGTGGATCATAATCAAGTATGGACATCGGGAAGAGGAGGAATTCCAAAACATTTAATTGTGCTCACAAAGAGCATGTTCAGACGCCCAACACAGGGATCACTAGTATTCAAGAATTTGGACTCCTTGAAGAACAAGGCATCAAGATCAGTAGGGGACTCATTGAACCCACAATATGCAGATGACACAACCTCATTTGCTGACAGTAAAGAAGACTTGAAGTACTTAGGGAGGAAGATTAACTGAAGGCCCAGTCTTCAGTTGAGCCTACAGCTCAATATTAAACAAAAAAATTCTCCACTACTGAGCCAGTGATGAACATCATGATCAACAAGAAAAATACAGAAGTTGTCAAGAGTTTCATTTTACTTGGATGCATTATCAATGCCATAGAAGCGGCAATCGAGAAATTAAGTGATGTGTTGCACTGGACAAATCTGCTCCAGAAAAAAACCTTTAAAGTGTGAAAACCTGCAGGTAATACTTTTAAGGACTAAAGAGAGCTTGACCATGAAACTTCATTCACCTCATATGCATGTGCTAGCTGGACATTGAATTAGGGAAGGATAGAGAAGAATGGGTGCCTTTGAATTGGTGTTGGCGAAGAAGACTGCATATATCACAGACTTTTAAAGCATTGAGTCAACCTGCCTTGTAAACCGAGAGTCAACCTGCCTTGTAAACCGAAGGCTCCTTCGAAAGCAGGATGAGATGAGCAACAATGTTAACTTGTCTACTTTGAGTACACTGTCAGTGGAGACCAATCCTTGGAGAAGGAAATCATGCTTGGTAGAGGGTCCAACTGACAAGGGGGTGACCCTGAATGAGGTGGATGGACACGGTGTCAACAACAGTGGGTGCACGTCTGGCAATGAATGTGAGAATGGCACAGGACCTGGCAGTGCTTCCTTCTCCTGTTCTTGGAACTAACTGGACAGCATTTAACACTAGCAATGTAGCCAAACTGAAGGGCAGCTGTCCATATTCAGACTTTGGGGGGAATCTGAAAATCAGTTCACATTTTGCCACTTTGTGAAATAGTGGTCATAATCATACCAGCCACTGAAGAAGCAGAAGTAATTTGAAATGGTGGTGTACTTCAGCCTGTCAAGGAATCACCACCACTGTTGTTATCTGATGTCACCAAGTCCATTTCAATTCATGGCAACCCTAGGAGACCCAGGATTTCCTTGGCAGCTTAAGAAAGCCTTTGCGGCAGTTCTACCGTGTCTGTAAGGCTGCTGTGAGTCAGAACACATATAATGGCACACAACAAGAACAGCAAGCTTTTCGGAAGCAGAGTATCCAGTCCTCCTACTGCAGAATCACTAGATGGTGGGAACCTACTACCTTCTAGTTAATAGTTTAGCATGTCACCTTTGAGCCTCAGGAACTCTTTCTTGCTAAAATCAATAAATAGGCTATTTTCCCTAGGAAAGTAGACACATCTCAAGTCACATGCCTACACTGACTAGGCAGTGATGATCTGTCCTTTAAACACATACTGATAAATTAGAATATGTTTACATCTCTACAAATATGTTGCCACTTGTTCTTATCTTAGAAATATGAAGTACAGTTTTCCATTTTATGCAATGACATTTTATTGAAACTACACTTGAAATATACCTCTCACAACTGATATGTAAACATGAATTTGGCTGGTGTATTTGCTAGTTGACCATCCCTACTGCAAACACTAGCCAGTGTTCAGTTTTCACCAGAAAAAGTTTCACTGGGCACTTGAGGATTGATTTTAATCCACTGAGTATAAAACTTCATTACATCTGCTCCTTAAAGCAAGCATCACTAATCATCAGCCAGCAGGGGGAAACGAAGCTTGACACAGCAGCATTTTCCCAGGGGATGCTTTTGTTGTTTTCTGCACAACTGTTTGAAGCTATGTCTCCCAGAGGTCCTAACACACACATTACTGCCCAGAAACTACAAACTGTTATCTTCCTGAATACCCAGCGTAAGCTTCATACTCTGCGTGTGTCTGTTTGCAAAGGAAGTAGCTGCAGAATTTGGCTCTAGATAATACAGCTTAAAATCTAAATTAAGATCTGGTCCATCCAAAACCACGCTCCTCACCGCTTTCCTGTGTTGAAATGCGATTTGGTTTTCCATAAGGTTTTTTCCCTCCCCAACAAAAAAGTGTTCAGATTTCTATATGGGTGTTTGGCTTTGTCCTATTTTATCACCTACTACTAAAGGAAATCTCAGAGGGCCTTTCGATTTAGAGAGGAAAGGACACATTTGAGTTGAATTGTGCTGACTCTCAAAAGTTGTCAGAAGAAAACAGTATCGGTGACAAGTCACCCCATGCGGTCTTACCTCCTGATACAGGTCACTGAGATCTTCCTGGTGGGCTTGTTTGGAACATCCTGGGAACTCCCTAACGCAGCAGGAATCCGGTGGCCAGTCCATCTCTGTCATTTCCAACCAATCAGTGAAATACACGACTCCACAGCACTTGAACTACAGAAGAACATTCACATTCAGGCACATTCTACTACCAAGAGAGTTGTCTGAGTTTCCAAGGATTAAAAGTTAGATGTCTTATTTTTTTTTTAATATTCTTAATTAAAAAATATTTTTTTATTAACCCTGAGGGAGACCTACATCTGTCAGCACCTCATGACATCTGTCAATTCCGTGGTGCTGACTGAAATGCAGTGAAGGAGCCAGCTGGCTCCCCATTCCACCATGGGACCCTTGGAACAGCCATGTCTGTAATGCCTAGAATCACATCAAGCAAGACTGGATCGTCTGCCTTGACTGCAAGCTCCTCTACAACTGAGCATTCTTGTGCGGCAGCACATCTAATTCACACTATAGAAACAAACTGTTGACATGCTAACTCTGTCGTCTAGTCCCTAGCCACTCAAGGATCGCCCTCTACCTGTGTCTTGCCATCTCACCTGTCCCTGGGGAGTTCGGTCTGATTTACAGCAACTCTGACAGCAGAACAGCCCCAGAGGAATACCACGGCTGTAGGTCTTCTATGAAGCAGACTGTCACCTTGTTCTCCCGAGAAGCAACTTGTGGCCTTACACTGCTAACCTTTTGGTTTCCAGTCAAGCTGCCAACTCCTGCCTTACCAGGGCTCCAAGGTGGGTGGTTTCATGGCTCACCAACTTCAAACATTAGGTCAAAAGTTACCGATATCGCTATAGAAAGAGAAGCTGACCACATCCTATGTTCACAAAGTTGACCAGGCTTGTGTTGATTAACAAGTAAAAGGTGCAGAAATGTTGGCGATAGAAACATAGGCTTGACCAACTTTTATTTAACCAGGCGAGATACTTACAACGATCCCATCACTGTCATCTTGGAAGAAAAGGATGGTTCTGGTTTAATTGTGAAAGTTGGATTTAGGAAAATCTACTGTACTTTTATTTCACTGAAGTTCACTGCTGTCCGGTTGATTGCAATTCGTAGAGACCCTAATTGGTGCTTCCGAGAATGTAAGTCTTTATGAAACCAGACATCCTCATCTTTCTTTCTCCAGCTGAGTGGATGGATAGTGAGCCGGAATTGCTTATGGGTAGAAGCCTAATGCCGACCCCACCGCACCCCCTGGGGTGGAGCACAAAATGTTCTCTGTTTCACATTTAGGAATGCTGCATGAGGATATATGTAGATTAGATTCAGAACAATTACCCAGAATGAGCAATGTTCGGTCCTTGGGCAGAAAGGGATTAGTCTTTCTGTCCAGATAGTCATGAGAAAGAAAATATGGCAAGTCACTGAGAAGAATTTCTGCCAGGAGTGATGGGTTCTGGGAATTATGTAGTTCAGCTGGTAGATCCATCTCCCATATGAACACTGCATCGTGAAGTATGATGTGCCCACCACCACCTCAAAATCTACCTAAAATCAACTTTGAAGAGTTCTGAACCTCTCACCTGACATGAAACAATACCAATACTCCTCATAATTCGGCGTTTTTACTTTTATAAACAATTGCTCCTTAGAAAAGAGAAAAATAGATCTTCTTAAGAATATTACAAATTAACTACTCCAAGCTTTGCATATTATTAAAAATGGCTGAGAATCTTTCTTTTTAGCTCTAGCATTTTCCTTTTGTAACATTCTGAAACCCGTGTATATGGCATAAACAGCACTGGCAAAACAATCTTTTGATGTGGCACGTATTTTCAATAGTTCATTGCATACACACACACGCACACACAAACACATAACACAAAGACTTTGCTTTCCAGAAATCACAAAGGACTAGAATCTGAGTCTGGCTTTGTAAGTCCTTGAGCCCTGCGAAAATGCGGTTCACATTTCCTAACCCTCCGTGCTGTCACTAGGTTGATGACAGCCAGTGGGGCAGTGCTGGGAGCAGGCTAGCCCACGCACCGGGCCACAGCTTATTTATCTGACCTTGTCTGGAAACAAGGTCTTCCACGTACATAAATGACTTCTCCAAATAACTCGAACAGACTGCTGCAATGCCAAATCTTTTTTTTCTTTTTGGTCATTTTAATAACTCATTGAAACCCTTTCTCTTTTCTACTTAGTGGTTTTTCTCCTTCCATAGAAGACACTGAATTTGCCCTCACGTGTTTCCTCGGGACTCTCTAAAGCGAACCCATTAGGAAATAACACATTCCTGGCGACTACACAGCCTCCGTGCAGACAGCACGGAACCTGGCTGTGTCTTTGGGAAATAAAAGATGATGGAGCATTTCTACGGACATTTAGGGTCGCTCTCAATTGGAGCCGCCTCCACCTCCCCTCACCAGCTCAGCAAACCCCCTCCTTTGTAGATGTCCATCTCCTTTCACAGCACATTCTAGGAGCCTCGGGCTGCAACGTCAGTGTTGGAAACCCCCAGCCTCTCCGCTGGAGATCCAAAGGCTTTCTGCTCAGGGAATCAGTCACAGGCTTGGGAATGCCCCCCCTCCCGAGGCAGGTCTACCCTGTCTTCTAGGGTCTACAGGAGTTGGAATGGACTGGCTGGCAAGGCGTTTGATTTTGCGGTGTGACGTCACATCCGGAAAGGGCGTTGAGTCAAACTCCAGAAAATGCCATCATCCTTTGACCCATGAAGAAGCTGAGGTTGTGAAAAGCCCAGTAACTTGCCAGGGCCACAGACCACTGTGGGAGGAGCATGTGGATCCCCAAACCCCTCCTTTATTCATAGTCTCTAAACCTTTTTTTTTTTTTTATTAAAAAAAAAAATCCGTTCAAGCTATCAGATAAATCCCACGCTGGCTGACGTGCGGTTTCACAGGTGGAGACCCAGGACCGGGGCTCAGGGGAGCTGGGGCATGGCCAAGGGGTGGCTGTCCACTCCCTAATGTAAGCGTCTGAAAGAGCAACCTTGGGAGGACCCCACTTCTTTTGGGGTGAACCGGTCCTGTGAAGGAATGCACGTAGCGTGGGACAGCTCTAAAAATACACGTGCACTGTGTCCGGAGCGGATGCATTATCCATCTAGGCGGCGCCTCCTCAAGGGAAAGAAAAAAAATACTGTTTTCTTAAGGGTGATTATCACGTTCTGGATCACCAGTTCCAGAAAATACAGAGCTCGAGAAAGGCCCTGCCCCAGCAGCAGCAAAGGATCCGAGGTGAGTCTGAACTCCCTCTGGCTCCACTCATTTTCCCTTCATGTTGTTTTCAGTATGGACACACAGTAAACAAACAAAGTGAGGAAGCATTTAAATCAACAGGAAATCTGGGCTGTGGAGATCGCTTGCACCATCTCAACAACTACAAGCCCAAGAGCCAGAGATGGAGTTTGTCCCGGACTTGAACCTCTGCTTCTGCGCAGCAAAGTCTGGCCCAGTGAACAGTGAGCGCTTGACCCTCTATGTCCCTCCCTCCTTCCCTCCCTCCCTCTGGTGGAAGCCACGGAGCCCCACATGCCTGAGACTCAAGGGAAGGACAAAGCCAAGGAAACACATGGTCTCTGGCAGGGCCCCTCCAGCCAAGAGAAAACTGCAGTTGAAATGCACACTCATTTGGGAGAGGGGCCTGCTTTGGAGCAGGAAAGATGGTTAAATTCAAGACCCCAATTGTTACACCTCTAACTACAGTCCTCGTGTAAGAAGAGGGGCTGGTACCTGGCTATGGTGACCTTACAGAAGGAGCCTGTATACTTTGTAATGTGAATGTTAATGAACAAACTCTAAATGATTGATGAACTCGTTCCACTCTCAACATGAGGCAAGTAATCACCCCACCCACACCCACATATCATACAATTTAACTGTTCAATCATATTAAGAGCTGTGTCACCCTCACAATCAATTTCAGGACATTTTCTCCTCAGACTCATTGTTGTTCGCTCCCCATTTACCCCACCCTTCCCTAGACAATTGCAATGCAGGAACTGTTTCTATAGACCTATCTTTTCTGGATTTTGTATATAGGAAATCATACAGCACACAAATAGGAAGCAAGCAAGCAAACACAAAAACAAAACAAAAATCCCAACAGCAATGACTTCACAAAACATTTAAAAAAATCTATCAAAAAGAATGCAGAAATATTACAACTTTAAAATGGGTCACAAAAGGAGCTCAAATGATAAAGCCTCACATTTGAACTTCATGACATGAAGCCAGTTACTTTTATCAACCCACTTTACAAGTAAGGAAACTGAGGCTCAGGGAAGCGAAGTAAAGCACAGAATGTCACGGTAAGAACAAGCAATAGTGGCAGGATGTGAACCGATGTCTTTCTAACTAGAAAGTCCATGGCCTGTATGACACTGCAAGTCCTAGTTCTTAAGTAAGGAGCGCCATTTGGGGTGGAGGAAATTAGTCCTAAAAGTTGTGAAAAATTATCAATTCAAAAAAGCAATTTAGTATTTATCTAGTAACTTCCCTGTAAATGAAAACCTTCACAGCAGTTTAGCCAAACGACTTCTCAGAAATCCTCAAATGAATCGGCTGAAATGAAAGGGAAATGACCCACATGGAAGGAGAGCAGGAGTTATTTGTGGCATTTCTCAAGAAGGCACTGCACCATGGGTAATTGAAGCACAGACATAACTTTCCAGTGAGGAGAAAAAGCCCTGAGGCCAACGATCATGACAGCTGTCTTCATGGTGGGCCCTTCCTCAGAACTCAGCACTTACCTCTCTCTGAAAAAAATTCCAAGCATGGGTCAGCCACCGATATCTAGGTACACCATAATTTGTCATTCTTGCTTTCAAAGTGACCATATCTGACCACTGCACAGGAACCTGGAGATAAAAAAGATAATGTCAACAACCAAAGTCCACACGCAGGTGCGCACGCACAGACACACATGCTTAAAACATGTTGCAACTGACAGATATTATTATAAGTTTGCGTTTGTGACCTAAATTACACTTGGGGTTATCAAAGACTTACTGAATGTGGTAGTTACATAATCTGGTGTCAATTTGGGACTGTTTAGGATTAAGAGTGAAGGGGTGGGGTCAAGTCTGTCAATCGGATCATAGCCAATTGGGCCTTGGTATGGGCATGGCTTTCTCCAGAGAATTCTGGGAATTCCTAAATTTTCCTTCCTGGACTCAGGAGAGATACTCTTACTCTACTGACTTCCTTGGATATGCTCAACTGTCAAACTACAAGGCTGACACCAGGAAGCCACCTGGAACTACCCTGATACAGCCCTGGAAGCTGGAGAAGGCACGTAGAGACCCATGAAAGTGCTGAGATGCTTATACCACCACTGGGTCTAGAAGATTTCCATCCCACTGGCCTGTGATATTCCTGAATTCGGCTCATTTCATTATTTCGTGAGTCTGAAGGTGACTTTATAGATTGGTATTGGACATATGGGCCAATGGACTGGGCTGGGTTGTTTCCTCAATATTTAACTGCTCTTGTATATAAACCTCTTTCTTATACGCATATGCATGTTTATGAATTTCTCTAGTATACCCAGACTAACACACTGACTAAACTAAATGCAGTGTTTGTACTTAATGATGAGGTACTTGGTACAAAAGAGAATAAAGAAAACCTATCTCAGTACCATTAACAAGGAAACTCCAAAACCAATAGGTTTGTGTCCCAAAATATCCCAGAAAGCCACGTCTAAGCAGTGATGCCTTGAGAGAAGGGGCCTTTGGTTTGATTTCATTCAGCTACCATGTTATTCTTTGAAGTGCTTGGTGACAGTGCGACTCAAGTGAAGGGAGACAGTTTGGTGGAGCCAGGCCTCATCCTGGAGTAATTTTGTAAACACCTTTCACAACTTAGGAAGCCTGCTAAAATTTTAGAGAGAACCACTTTCGACTATAAGCATTTGGGGTGCCTCTAATTTCAAATCAGCCAGTTCCATGTTCATTAGCATGTTTAATCATGTCAGATTTTCCCATAAGCAGCACAGCAGCTGGCAAGAGCGGGGATCAGAATGTCACGCTACGTTAGAGGTAAAAGCCAGAGGAGGAGGTAAAGTATGCAATTCCTAGCCTTGCCACATTGGTGGCGTTAAAGCTACTCTTTGGAAATTGGACACACATCCTTAGCTGCTTGATGGTATCAGAGAGACCTGCCTTAGTAAAACAGGCATAACATTTAGCAAGTGAAGGAAAGTTCTTGAGAACAGAAAAATGGAGGAAGGGAAGAGGTGAGTCAACACAACACTGACAGTGCTCGAGACTAGAACTGCTGTGGGATCTTCTCAAACTGACCATCCTATAGACTGTCCTACCAATACATTCCCCAAACAGTCACTGCCATCGAGTTAATTCCGACTCACGATGACCTGATAATATAAGGTAGAATTGTCCTTGTGGGTTTCTGAGACAAGTCATGCTTTAAGGAACTATAAAGCTTATTCTTCCTCTCCCGTGGAGCACCTCGTGGTTTCAAACTGCCGTTCTTGCTGTTAGCAGCCTGCCTACCATGTATGGACTAAGCCACCAGATTCTTCCTAGCAATAGAAGTCATTTTTAAAAATATTTTTGGGGAGCTTGTACAACTCTCATTACAATCCATTCAGACATCCGTTGTGCCAGACATATTTGCACATTTGTTGCCATCATCATTCTGAAAATATTTTCTTTCTACTTAGTATGGCTCATTTGCCCCCTCTCCCCCACCCTCCTTCCATCACAAACCCTTGATCATTTATCAATTATTATTTTTTCATGTCTTACACTTACCGATGTCTCCCTTCACCACTCTTTCGGTGTCCATCCACCACAGAGGGGGTTATATGTAGATCATTGTAATCAGTTCCCTCTATCTCCCTTTTACCCTTACCCTCCTGGTATCGCTACTCTCATTACTAGTCCTGAGGGGGTTATCTGTCCTGGATGCCCTGTGTTTCCAGCTCTTGTCTGTACTTGTGTACACCTTCCAGTTCAGCCAGATTTGTAAGGTAGAATTGGGATCATGATAGTGGGGGGAGAAGCATTGAAGAACTAGAGGAAAGCTGTATGTTTCATTGGTGCTATCCTGCACCTTTCCTGGCTCATCTCCTCCCTGTGACCCTTCTTTAAGAGGATGTTCAGTTATCCACAGATGGGCTTTGTTTCTGTACTCCAAAACAGGCATACCATTTAGCAAGTGAAGTATTCCCCCTCTTTCACAATACAGAAGTCATTTTTTCATGTCTGACCACAGAAAGTCTCCACTCCTCCCTGCCCCTACCCATTTTTGATGGGCTGAAAATATGCAATACCAAAGAAAACACGCAAGTTCAGTAAATTATCTAATGTTAAAGCTACTTGCTATAAATTACGAATATTGCATATCCTTGGAATGTCTGATAAATTCCTTCAAAACAAAACTCTCCACCATTGAGTTAATTCTGACTCATGGTGAATACAAGCACCCCTGTGGTTTTCCAAGGCTGTAAATCGTTCCCAAAGCAGAAAATTTCTGCCCTTCTCCCAAGGAGAAACTGGTGGCTTCAACTGCTGACCATGTGTTTTAATAATCCAATGCAGAATCCACTATGCCAACAAGGCTCTTTGATAAGTTCTTAGAAATTAATAATCAGGGAAAAAATCCTTCGTTGACAGATTTTATCTAGAGAAAGAATAATGAGTAGGAGGTGGACATGAATAAACGGGCAGAAAGACAAAGAAAAGAGGCGGCCTGATTTCCTTTATTAGAATTGCTGATTTTATTTTATGTCTCAAAATAAGGCATGGGCTGGCTCCCTGTTGAGACCACAATTGATCTGAGACCAAAAATGGCCAGAAACTGGGGAGGCCATTGAGGTTCTGGCACCAGATATCGGGATCTGGCCACAGATTAGAACGCACACTCATTAGTTACTTGCCTGGAACGGCCAAAAGCACAAAGCCCATTCTATGTGAAGACTGGATTTTGAAAAATTTGGCAGATAATAAACTTTAATGGCACTTTTCATTCACACTGCTATTAGTGTAAAAGCAATAAAAAGAATCCGGCCAATCTCTTTTCCTAAAGGTCTGTTTTCCGAGTCCACATTTAGATGGCCCTTGTTTTATCCTAGTGACTTACTGGGACAGCTGTACAAAGCGAGACAGGGATGTCTGCCTTCAGTTAAGATGGCAGCGTGTACCCGTTTAGGACTCAGAAGCTGTTTGCAAGACAGCGGCCTCCAGAGAGTAAGAGGAGTATAAATTTCTTTCCGTTATTTCGTCTCTTCAAATTATGTTAGGATCAGAACATTTCCTTTCAAATACTTAAAATTAACTCCTTTTGAATGAGTCATGTCTTAGGTGATGTACAATATGTTCCCCTTATACATCCACCATACAATGCATTGAAAAAAATCTATAGCCAGTAATTTCATTTAGAAAAACCGAGGAGTTTATTTAATTTATAAAAAAGAACCCTATCTAACCCTAAAGTGAAGAGTATGAAAAAGGAATTATAAGACTTACTGTCTTTCACTTAAATATGAAGGATAGAAAGCACTACTGGAAAATCAACTTAAATAGAGAAGCAAGCATTTTACCTACAACATAAAGAAACTAAATTCTTGGAACTGGTTTTCATCCATCACTCCCCTAATAATACAATGATTCTAGAAATGGAGTAGAACTATGGTTCACACATATCCACACAAAGAATTCACTGCCAAGGAGTTAGTGCTGGAACTGTCCCTGAGAGTCTAACTCTGAAAGGAATCAGAAAGTCTCGTTTTTCTCCCCTGGAACAGCTGGTGGTTTCAAATTGCTGGTCTTGCGGGTCATGGCCCAACGTGTAACCACTATGCCACTATGGTTCCTCTCAAAGATAGCAATAAAATTCTTCTTTAAACAGTAGCTTTTGCTTTGAAAACATTGATTCTTTTAACTATATATTAAACAAGTTAAAATCTTCCATGTCTTAAAAACAAAATGCTAATAGGAAAATAGCATCAATTCTACTTTCTTGCTGATTGCTGTCATCCTGCAGTCCCGGCGGCTGGTGATGCCAAAGCATGTCTATTAGAAGGTGTGGAGTATCTGTGGGTCTAAGCACCACTTAGCATTCAGAGCAGCCTCACAGGAGAGTAGCAGGCTCAACACAGAATCTTTAATAACTGAATCAGTACTAGACACAACTTCAATTTGATGATATATGGGCCAAAATGTCTCTTTTCTCTCAGAAAGTGATAACGCCCCCTCTTTGCTCACTGGCTTTCAAATTTTACAATGTTTGAGAGGTCCCTGGGGGAAGGTGTCACAAATGCAAATGTCCATTCCCCACCCCTGCCGCCAGTCCCCATGGATCTGGCTGCAGTCTGGTAATGATTTTGTCTTAAGAAGCCCCCTGTTGATATGATTGGATGAGTGAACTATTAAATTGTATGTTATGTCAATTATGTGCTAATAAAACTCCTTAAAAAATCTATTTTGTTCCAAATATTTCACCTGACAAGGTCCATGAGTATATGACTGAACTTTGACAATCTAGTGGAAATATAGAATGATAAAATAATTTAAAAGTTTTCCCATGAATTAAAAAAGAAGGCCCCTGATGACTTGTGATGCAGGTGGCTCAAGGGTCCTGTCTGAAAATCACCTCTTAGGAAATGCAACTATTCCAAGACGGGAGATGAGCCTGTCTCCACAAGGACAGCCAGCACTGGCAGACACTCCAAGATGCAGGAGCCCCACGGTTATAAATGCACCTATTAGCTGAGTAAACATGAAGCAAGCAGAATCGGTACAGTCAGCCAACAGACTTGCAACAAGTTCAGATTGAGAAACCCTTAGTCTTATTCATTTTAAGATACTTGTAAAGGGTCTTCTATTGTGATTGCACAACTCATTTTAAAGGAGAAATTAACCATGGAGGTGGGGCATATTCTGAAATGGAGGTGGTAATGATTATACGATTTTCCCAGATGTGATTGAAGGATTGATTAATCTACTGAACTGTGTGATATGGACACTATGTGACAATAAAACTGTTTTTAAATATAAAACAAAACATTTTTAAAAGATCATATACAACAACAAAAAGGGTATTCCAGCAGTTTCAACTGCTAAAATTAAAAAAAAAAATGATCCAAAGTTGTTCCAAGTAGTAGATCTCAGGCTCTGGCAGTGTTTCTAAGCTGCATTGAAGACACAGCAACTCTTCAAACACACTTACAGTGGGAGGCCTATAGGCCTGCTCCCCAGGTGTGCATGGCTGAATTTAGGATCAATTTTATACATTTTGCTGTTAAATGGGGTGAATGTTTATGACAGGATTTCCAAAAGTGGGCAATATCACCTCCTGGAGGACGCTGGAACAATGCCTGCAAAAGCAGATGTAAAGGTCTCACTGACATGGAGTTGAGTCCAACCGAAAGCCACCTCATAGGACAGGGAAGAACTACCCTCTGTGAGTTTCCTAGACTAAATCTTTATGAGAATAGAAAGTATCAACTGTTTCCCATCGAGTGGCTGGTGGTTTAGACCCATGGACCCTACAGCCCAATGTATGGCCCACTGCACCACTTGCAGATGCCTATACTTTATCCTGGTCTCAGGAGCTAGTGGACAGAAGTTTTTAATTGTCAGGGCATGCTGAGTTATTTTTCTGAAAAAGGTGCAGTAGCTAAAATTATTTTGGGAACCTCTGGTTTACAGAGTAGATCATCCGTTTTACATCCCATAATTGTACACCCCCCCTTTCTTCCCTTTGCTTCCTATTTCCTTTCTTCTTTCTCTCTTAAACTTCTGAACTTGGTCCTTGGGTAAGGGCTACCCTTCTGACCTCAAATTGTTAAACTTTCTTCAGAGTGTCTCTCTCATGAGTGTTACTAGTCCTCTTATTGGAGATCTGTCTAGTGTTTGGCTAAAATTGGATCTGATCGTAGTCATCCTGTACATTAGTTGTCAAGGAATTCATACTACCACATTGCAATCAGCCTACAGATTACTGTCTATATTGCTCCAAAGTAAGAGTTGTCGAAGGTTAACCTGGATGTGATTTTAGATTGTGTCAACACCCATGTTGAACTCACCATAATTTCCTGCTCATACGTCCAAACACCACAAGCCAGTTCTACACAGAAAATGACGAGCAAACTTCCAAAGTACTAGAGGGGAAAAGACAAGGATGCTGGTTAGCGCAGAATTAATGCAAAACATGGCCATTGGAAATCAGCTTCACATTCTTTAGTGGTATGCTTATCTCATGGAAAAGTAAACATAAGCCCTTTTTCATGAAGCTTCTTTGAGAACAGATAGGGGAAATTTCAGCAAAATTAGAGACATCTAGAAGTGACGTCAAATACTCACCTGACTGGGTCAGTGCTTAATATTCATTTTCTGGGACAAATCATTAATAAACACTGATGCTTTAATCAAGTTAATCTAGAATTTGCAAGTTGTAGTGTGATGAACTATACCCAGCTTCTACAAACTGTGGGTGAGAAATTGATCCTGATCCCTCACCCCCAAAAATGGGTTCAACAAGTTCAAGTCTCTAGCTATCAGATAGCAATGAGCTATCAAGTCTTGGCTATATTGACTCATCATTGCAGGCAAAGGGACATCTTTCCTTCATTATTAGACAAGTCTAGTATACAGTAAAATTTAGATTACTGGTCATGCCTTAAAAACATTTTAAGTGTCTATTATGTGGAAAGCATTTGAGGTATAGACTTCCGATAAGATATACAACAAAGATACGAAGTTAGATATGATTTCAAAACAAAAATCAAGATAAAAATCAAGATAAAAGTGTCCTCTCAAAACAGGGGCATGTTCCCAAAAGTTCATGGAAAAAATTGATTCCAATGATAATGAAAATTTCCCTCCCACTTTCTGGGAGCACCTCAGAGAGACATGTGCTGGGCCTGAAGATTAGAGAGAATTGGAACAGAGAGATGAGAGCATTCCATGTAAACATGAACAAGAGGGCAGAGGCAGCGGCAAAGTAGTAAAATAAATGTTCAGGAAAGAAGTCCATCTAACGGTAGTGGGTGGTCCCAAAGAAGACTGGGAGGAAACTAAATGTGAAAGGTAGAGTGGAGCCAGATGACAGAGAACTTTAAGTAAATAGCTAATGGATTCTCAAAGTATCCTGTAGGCAATGAAGAGTACCTTTGTATAGTTTCAGAATAGCGGAAAGGTAAGATAAACAAATGTGAAGTGCAGATTAAATGATGGCAGTGTTCTAAACAGATCAGAAGGAAAAGGCTAGGAGGTGGTGCAGGTCAAGGGGTGGGACGGGGGTTGATAGATGCCTGGAGGACAATTACCTATGTCCCTCACCACATAGTAGGTGCTCAATAAACATGTGGTACTTAAAACAGTGAACGCAATCAAAGAGAGGTGGAATGAGAAGACTGGACAGCTAGCTGGGATCAGGGCATCCAGAATGGGCTCTCGAAGAAGATGGCATTTAAGAAGAGTCAGCAATGGCAGGATCTGCCCATCCTATTAGGATCTAGGGAAACACAATGCAGGAAGATGACACGGGATGGGTAATGTCACCTCAAAGGTATGCTCATGGGTGAGAGGCTCAGTGGGAACAGAGGGGACGGATGGATACGGGATGCGCCAAGAGAAGACCATGGGACTTAAAAGTACAAGAAGCCAGATCACGAAGGAGCTTATGGATCACGGAAAGGGTTTTAGGTATTATTTTGAATTGGGGGAAAAAAATTCCCAGGCAGGTGACAGGACCTAACATATATTATAAAAACATAACTTTGGCTGTTTTTTTGTTTTGTTTTGTTTTGTTCATAGTTGTTTTTATTCTATTTATTTATTTTTTAACAATAGTCCAGCCCTCTTTAACTTTGGCTGTTTTGTAAAAACATCCTGTAGGGAAGCAAGACTGTGATCAGGAAGACCAGCTCAAAAACTGCTGAACAGGATGGTAACCGGAAAAGGGGGGAAAGAGTGGACTGATTTAGGATTCTGAGTCATCCGGATTGGAATTCTAAGTTTCTTTGTAATTTTGAGAGAGATGAAAAGGGCTTCGAGATGCAGAAAACTGGATGAATTTTCTAAAACTCCCACAATGTGTTCTTTAGGATTTCAAAAAAAATAAATCCTTGCTATTTAGTTTACTTCTTTAATGCACAAGGAACACATCCTGCACAATCTCATAGACAGCTTAAAAATAGTATAACAAATAGATTCTGTGGTGGTTTTGTGCTTATGTTAATTTCATGATTGAGATGTAGGGGTGGAATCTAGCCTGTTAATCTGGAGATAGGCATTGAGTAGCCAATTAGGCCTCCATGTGGGCATGGCTTTCTCCTGATACATCTGGAAAATCTCGCGATATTTCCCTCGTGAAGATGAGAAGTTATCTCCCCAGTTGTTGGAAGTTAGTCTCAGAGACAAGGAATTATGGACAAGACAAGATGGCAGCCTCCGAGAAGCTGGAGGAGCCAGTGGAGAGACCACACGGCTTGGCCCTGATGGAGCCAGACCTCTGAAGCTGGGACGACCACATGGAGACCTCTGCCAGCGATGAGTTGTTTCTGCCACCATGGGATGCTGTTGATGGACCCTGATCTCTGGAAGTGAGAAGCCATGTGGAGACCACTGCCAGCGCCGGGATTCTGCACCCACTGACATGTGACTTCATGAGTCGGAAGGAGACTTTATAGACTGATTTCAGGCATATGAGTTAATATCGGCCTTATGACTTTGAACTGGACTGGGCTGGGATATTTTCTCAATGTCCTGTTCCTCTTGTATATAAACCTTTTCCTTATATCCATATGTGTGTCTATGAAATTTGTTTCTCTAGTCTACCCAGACTAACACAGGTTCTCAAACTTATTTGACATACCACCTGCTTTTCAGAAAGAAAAAAAATTATGGAACGCACGCCTACCCTGGCAGTTAAAAATGTCTGTTCCCTAGCCCATAATCCAGGATAAAGTGTAGGTATCTGCTTTTATGGCCACCCCGAGTCATTTCAGCACCCTCCTGGGGGCAGTCTCACCCACTTTAGGAAACACCAATTTAAAAGATAAAGTAGTATTTTCCGGAAGTGGATGTGGTGTTTTCATTCTCTGTAATACCTATGGTCACCTTCAGTCTGCTCACAACTCATTTTCAAGTGTTCCCATTTCTAAGCCTTACTTTGAATAGCTTGGAAATGATGATTAGCAGAAATTTTGTGACCTCATCTGTTTTTCTCCAAATGCTAGTGTTTTCTAAAGAGATTACTAAACCAAACAATATTAAAACTGTGGCCGGTGGCTGGTGCTATGAAGAGATCTGAGGTACTGTAATTATATGCTGGATCCATTTTCTTTTCTTTTTCCTTTTTTTAAAAAATCATTTCCTTGGGGGTTCATACTACTCTTTGCAATATCCATCCATCCATCCATTGTGTCAGGCACATTTGTTGTCATAAGCAGTCTCAAAATATTTTCTTTCTACTTTGAGCCCTTGGTATCAGCTCATTTATCTCCCCTGCCTCCATCACAAATGCTTGATAAGTTATCAATTATTATTGTCATGTCTCACACTGACCGATGTTTCCCTTCACCCACTTTTCTCTTGTCCGTCCTCCAAGGAGGGCATTGTACGTAGATCATTGTGATCAGTTCCCCCTTTCTCTCCCTACCTTTCCCTTACCCTCCTGGTGTCCCTACTCTTATTATTGTCCCTGAAAGGCTTATCTGTCCTGGACTCCCTGTGTTCCCAGCTCTTATTTGTACTAGTGTACATCCTCTGGTCTAGCCAGATATGTAAGGTGGAATTGGGATCATGATAGTGGAGGGAGGAAGCATTAAAAAACTACAGGAAAGTTGTACGTTTCATCACTGCTTTACTGCAAACTGACTGGCTCGTTCCTTCCCGTGATCCTTCTGTAAGGGGATGTTCAGTTGCCTACAGATGAACTTTGGTTCTCCATTCCACGTTCCCTCTCATTTATAATATGATTTTTTTCTGTTCTTTGATGTCTAATACCTGATCCCATCGTGACACCTCACGATCACACAGGCTGGTGTGCTTCTTCCATGTAGGCTTTGTTGCTTCTCAACTAAATGGCGCCTTGTTTATCCTCAAGCCTTTAAGACCCCAGATGTTATATCTTTTGATAGCCAGGCACCATCAGATTTCCTCAACACATTTGCTTATGTACCCGCTTTGTCCTCAGGTGAGCATCATGGAATGCCAGGTTAATAAAACAAAGTGTTTGTGCGTTAAAGGAGTACTTGAGTAGAGGCCCAATATCTGTCGGCTACCTTAATACTACACCTAAAAATATATGTACATAGATCTGGTTCCCCATTGTCCTATATATATATATATATATATATATATATATATATATATATATACACACACACAAATGTACATGCCTGTATTTAGACTTCTATAAATTCCCTTTGCCTCCTAGTTCTTTCCTCTGTTCAGCCTTAATTTGGGTTTCAGTAATTCCTCTCAGTTACATAGACCTTGACCAAGTCCTACCAGACATCCTAGACCCTCCTCACCATCACTTTGAGATTGCTTTTTGTTTCCTTGTCCCTGGGTTTGCTAATATCCACTTCCTTTCCCCTGCCTCCCCTTCTCCCTCCCCTCCTCCCTCCCCTCCTCACCCCTGCATTGGTCCTGTTTCCTCCTCCAGCTTGTTTATCCCATCTATCTTATCTAGATAGACCTGCAGAGATAACACGCACAAAAACAAGACAGAGCAAAATAAAGCAATAAAAGTAAAGAACAACAATGACCCCCCCCCCCCCAAAAAAAAAAGTCTACAAATAGTTTAAGGTCTTTCGGTTGATTCTGATGGAGTGCATGCCCTGGTCCCAAAGGCTATTTTTGATATTCCTTGGGACTCCCTTGCTCTGTTCCCTTGCTGTTCTGTTGCATGCCCTTGGTACATCACCTCGGTGTGGTGGGATCAGATCAGGCACAATTTCCACACTGCGTCTCCAGTATTGTCCCCTGTAGTGAGGGACAGTGAGGGACATCGTGTCTCTTAAAGGGGCTGGCCCTACTGAATCCATTTTCTTTATAATAAGACCAAAAGAGATTTTAGGAGGCTTTGCCCTTTCCTGCCCCCAATCTGAATTCTTTTGCAAACTAATGACAGGTTATAATGAAAGTCAAAACTCCCTCACAGTCTCTGAGTTCATGCTGACTCGCTGAGTTGCTGTGACCCTATAGGGCAGAGAGAACTGTCCCTGTGGGTGTCTGCAGCCAGTGGTTTCCGAAGCATGATTGTTTTACTCTTTTGTCTACATCACTCGGCTAGTGCAAAACCAAGATTGAAGAATAAAGCTTTCTTCACGGTTGTGATCAGGACTGATTTCATTCACAAGAATGTGCTCTGGACAGTGTAAAGCATTATCCTAACGCCATTCTGCTCTGGTTTGTGAAATCCAATCCAATATGGACTTGCCTTTCCTCTTCATTGCCTACCACTTGTCAGTCTCTTCCCTGTGATGATTTTCTAGTGTTCCGCTGCTCCGTCCTGATCAGGGCCATACTCTTCCCATCCTTCCATCTAGCACGGTTGGATCCCCCTCCACTGTGCCCCAGTCTTCGGAGGTTTATGCCTTTAAACTCTTGGCTGCTTCCCCAACAAGGCAGACCAGCAGCGCTGGCTGGTGGGAGATCTTGTTCTTAAACATGACTTCATCCAGAAAGCCCGCTCGGCAGTACCTGTCACACACCAGGTTTGCAAGAAATGTCATTGGAAAAAATGATCAGTTAATCAAAATTAACCCCCCAATTTCAGCATTTCCTTCAGTGCCTCTGAGTCCTTTGAACCCCGATGTTCTTGTTAACATTCAACTCCCTTGATTCTGCCTAAAATGTTAACGTGGCCCCTCTGTTGGACTGGGTGTCTTTGTGTGCATGATACTAAAGGGTCTGCTACCTTTTGTCATTTTCAGCAATTGAGTTAGCTTCGTAAAAGGCACAACATGCAGATAGCCCTCGGCTCGCATCTGAGTAACTCTCAACTCAGCATTTGAAACAACTGAAGAACGGACAGACGTATGCTTCCATAAGGGCATTAGAAAGTAATTCCTTAAAAAAAAAAAGTAATTCCTTGCAGTATTATACTTGTTTTAAAATTATTCATTATGGAGTTTCTTGGAATAGCTAAACCCCTGTATTCGAATTAAAACTAAGATCTGTGTTCTGTAAGTTGTATATGTTCCTGGTGGGGTTGGTAGGGGGTCACATATTCAACATGTAAGGGACACTAATAATAGGAAACTATTCCAAAAACAGTGTAATTAGCCATTTTCACCAAACCTCTGAAGTTGAGAATAATCACCCTTCAATTAAAAAAAAAAGTGCCCAGGGTAGGTCAGGCAAAAGAAGATGAGAGGATTCGAAAGAACAGTGCCTGTGAAGGAGCTATGTTGACTTTATTTTCTTTGTAAATGATCCAAATGTAAGGATATGAGCTTTAAGATTCCAAATCCTATACATTTGGATGATCTTGAGGAAACCAGAAAGTCTCAGGGTCTTCTTCTGAATATTAAAACTACCTTGAGGGCTGGGCTAAGTACAAGTACAAGGTCAAGTGCTGAGCACAAGGCTCTATAGGTGAACATTTCCCAAATGAGAGCCAGCACCAGATCTGTCATCATGTGTCTAATCCTGAATACACTCCCAGGCACAGAAAAGGTACTATTGTCTAAGGTGTCTCTAAGATTAGAGGGCCACAGTGAGTAAAACTGTTCACCTCCTGAGATTAGCCTTCCCATCTGCCAGAAAAGAAATCCAAATGCCTTAATCTGTTGCTTTAAGTGACTGGAGCCAATTCCAACTCACAGAGAACCCAAGGGGCCTAATGGAGAACCCAAGCTGCCCATACCCAGCTGTGATCCTTAATGGAAGTCACTTGCCCAGTCTTTCTCCTGAAGAGCTGCTGAGTGCATTCAAACCAACCTTCCCAAAGTCAACCAAAACAAACTCACTGCCATTGAGCCGATACCCGCTCATAGCAACCCTACCGGGCAGTCTGCTGTGAGTCTGCAAGACCATAACTGTTTACGGGAGTAGAAAGTCCCGTCTTTCTTCTGAGGAGTGGCTGGTGGTTTTGAACTACTGGCCTTGTGGATGCCAGCCCAACTTGTAGCCACTACACCACCAGGGCTCAGTGCTTAATCCTTGTGCCACCACTGTTTGGAAAAGTTCTCATAAAGCACAAGTCCAGAGAGAGAAGAGTTGGTGTTTTTCAAGCCATTTGAAAACTTCTTTACTTGGAACGCAGGCAGGAAGGGTGTGGAAGGCAAGGAACTCAATGTTGTTGTTGTTTCAAGTACAGAAATCAGGGGGTCTGTTATTCTCAACTCCTTACAATTGGGCCCCAGAGTGGCAAGAATACTACAGGTTCCTACCGCCTTTGTCCACTGGAAGTGTTTGAGGACAGACAGCAGTATTGGAGGATGGAGGAACAGAGAACCCCCACCTTCTTATGTAAACCTCTGTGTATTCTGGTTCATCGAATGCTCTCATCGAAAGGAAGTAGATTCATTCCTCCCATTCAAAGTCATTTCACTCCATTCCTTGTGCACAGATAAAACATCTCAAAGAGGTCCTTTAATTAAAGAGACATTTTCATTTCTGACTCCCTGACCCTATCACCTCCAGGTTCTCCTTAAAGGAGCTACATAGATGTGGGATTTAGAGACTAACTCGAACTCGTGGTCATCAAATTATGCCAACCCAGAGCCACCTTATAGGACAGGGCACAATTGTCCTGGTGGGACTCTGAAAACCTGATCTTTCTCCCTGAGGGCAGCTGGTGCTTTCGACCTTACAGTTAGAAGCCCAATGTATAACCTCTATGCCACCAAGCTTCAGAAAACTAGAAGAATAAGTAGCTAAAACCAAATTTAAAGTAGTGATTCGTGGGTGATGAAAATGGTAGAGGTGAAACACTGCTATTTTTAAGATATACATTATTAGAATTAAATTACCCATGTAAAATTATGTGCATGAAAGCACATAAATAATCACAAGCAAAACTCTTATCAAACTGTGAAAGCTCATGCCGCTTGAGTTGGCGATGATGCATAGTGAATCTACACGGTACAGCGGAAGGGCACCATCGGGTTTCTCAGACTGGAAATCTTTATGGAAGCAGATGGCCATACCGTGCTCCTTCCAAAGGGCTGCTGTTTCTCACCACCGATAGTAGGGTTGGAAGTCAGCCAGGGCTGAAACCTTGACACTCAAGGTGGGAGAGGACTTCGTAGCTAAGGATTCAAAATCTATTAATCGATTTTTTAAAGTCATTCAATAGGCTAACCTATTTAAGTAACCCAAGTATACTTCAGGGGTCTAAAGTTAAGGTGAGTGGCTGGCAATTATGCACAAGTACTTTTTTTTGTCTTGCTAAATAAACCCTCATTGGCTCAAACTAGGAGTGCTGCAAAAGTGTATACTTGAATGTGGTATATGGACTTTATCCAGCAGTCTCTGCCCTGGTGACGTAACAGGTTATGTACTGAACCACTAACAGCAAGGTGAGTGGTTCTAACCCACTACTCCCTCCATGGGAAAGAGATGAGGCTTTCAGATCCTGTAAAGATTTAAAATACTGGAAACACACAGGGCAATTCTACTCTGTCATGGAGGGCTGCTATTGGTTGGAATCGAGTCCGTGGTGGTGGGTTTGATGAAAATGGGCCTAGAAATTTAGGTCTCTTCTGAAATATTACTCACTGAAACTATGAGGTCTTGCTCAAATCCCTGTTGGTTAATTTCCATGGAAATGCATTTCAGTCACAAAAATTACAGGGCCTAGACTTCTAGCTTGGCAGCTCTCCTCAACCAAGGAAATCTGATTTTAATTTCCTTCTGATGAAATGTGTGTAAGATCAAGGATTGCGTGTATATAGAATAGCAGGTACATAAAAAGAAACTATACTCTAGTTTTTATGTGTTTGTATGTACATAAACACAAAAAATATCTTATTGTGTCATAAATTTACATAGATGGTATCAGTTACCCCTCAGAAAAATTATTCTAAAATATCATTATTGCCATTAAACAAGAAGAAGAAGAAAATGGAGCCTGGCCCAATTCCTCCACGACTGCACTTTCCAGAGCCCCAGCCCTGCCAGCAAGCTTCCTGCATTCACACCACTTGTTGGCTCTTATGTCACTTTCCTGCTCTGTGCTCGGTGCTCGGTGCTCTGCTCTGGTGAGGGCCATCATGGAAGCTGGTACATGAGAAGGCACCTCAGACAGATCCCGGTGTGCCATATGTATGCTGTGACTGATGTTGCCGCTGCTGCTGTGGCTGTTAGCCATGATCTCGAGGACCAGCATCATCCGCACGGTCACACGTGTGTGTACAAAACCCCTCTGGTCTTTACGGAAAGAGGAACTCCAGCCCAAGCCAAATTCTAGTCCCTTTCACACAGACCCTCTAGGACAGAGCAGAACGCGTCTAAATCAGGAATCTTCCTGGAAGTCAGATGCCATCTTTGTACTCCCATGGAGTGGCTGGTGGATTTGAACCGCTGACTTGGCAGTTAGCAGTCATGAACTTAACCACCGCACACTAGGGTTTTCCTAGCTAGGGACATAAACCCCTCAAAAAACCAAAATCACTGTCATCAAGTCAATGCTGACTCATTGTGATCCGACAGCAAAAGTGGAGCTGCTCCCGTGGCTTTCCAAGGCTGTGTATCTTGACGAGCTGAGAGTCTCATCTTGTTCCAGTGAACTGGCTGGTGGTTTTGAACTCCTGACCCTGGGGTGAGCAATCCACTAAGCAAACAAGGCACCCTCTCCCTGAAGGCGAATGCCCTAAAGGCAACATAAAACAATAAAACCTCTCTCCTCCTATGATCTTAATAACTTAAGTGCTAGTTGAGGAAAAAAAGATTTACCCCAAATATCAAAATGTTAAGAAGAACAAAAAATAATTTCCACCCGCTATTGCTATTTATGGCACAGAGGATGCTTTAAAGCTAGATGAAAATCCTTAACAAGGTACAAAAGATAACAATTCTATCTTCTCTTTGCATGTTTAAACCTATCGTATTACCTTATTATTGCAGTCAGATAGTTCTTTCCACTGTGACAATTAATGTTCTTTCTCATTCACATTTCACAATTTTTACAGAGAAGCAGCCACATTGCCAGTGAGTGCTTAAAATACACAAAATGGAATTACCACCAAGTCCCCATCAACATTATAACAGCAGATAGCTAAAAATGACTTATTTACATTATTGCAGTAAATAATTAAAGTGAGTCAAATGTGTAAGACTAATATTCTCATTTGTGTACAATATTTCAAGTAACATTCACTTTTGAGAAAGAGATGGCTTTAGATTTTCATCTCTAACTTGTATGAATCTAAAATGAAAACCCGAAGGTCTGAGAAGGATGATGGCAGCAGGCATGCAAAGGTGCTTGGCACAGTATATGTATGTATGGATTGTAATAAGCGATATACGAGCCCCCAATAAAATGATTTAAAAAAATAAAATAAAATGAAAACCAAAGGCAAGTGCTCTTTAAAAAAATAAATAAATAAAAGCTCTCAATTAATTGAAAGCCAACTTGTTGGGGGATTAAATTTGGTAAGCACTTGGAAATCCAAAACATATATAATAATGATACTTTTCTATTACTAATTGCATTTTTTAGAGAAAATACAATCCATTAGATGTAAGACGGTACATCATTTCATCCAGCTTTATTCAGAGAGGATCCTTTCTCTCTCTGCCATCCAGTCAATTCCAGCTCCGAGAGACCCCAGAAGAACCAGTGACGCTATAGGACACAGACCAACTGCCCCTGTGGATTTCCAGGGTGTCGAAAGCCTCTTCTTCTCCCAACACCTCGTTAGGGGTGAGCTAATTCAACACTTGGCCAGTATGGTCCAAATACAACGTTATGGCCCTTGGCAATGTTATGGCCCTTGGCCCGCTCCATATCTAAAGGAAACAAGAAAAAACTCCAGCTGACTCGCGACAACGTCTCATAGGGCAAAGGCAGTCCTTTTTAAATGTCTTTCTAGAAATGTCAATGGGAAAGTCCTTTGTGCAAGAAAACACGATGTCTGCACTTTGCTGGGACACTTGGCAAACATTTCTTCAAGCAGGCCAGACGACAACCGCCAAACTCACAGAACACCCTCAGTAGGGATATATATACCTACTTCTCTGTAAGAAAGGTAAAAATGAGAAATATCATGCAACTTCTTACACCGGCTTCTCTCTTCAATACATCACTGAAAACTGACACCAGATCTTTGTTTGGTTTTCTTTCTCATAAATAACACTGACTATAACTTAAAGGCAGAAATGTCACATTTGCTTATCTTGGAAAATTAGTACAACCTTGGACTTACCTGCCCCCCGCCCTCCCCCAGCCCGGCTCAAAACAAAAGTGCTTTTAAAACAAAGCACACTTTCCTAGACATGTTCATGTTTCAAAAACAGGGTGCCTTTTGACTGCTAACTACATGCTGCCTCACTAACGCTTTTAATAAACAAAAGGTTTGATGAAAGGCCTGCATTCACCACACGATAAATGATAAACTCCAGTCTCTGTCCTGTCAAAGACTCAACCCTGCAAGCTCTCAGTGCTAAGTATGTCTGTGTCAGTTGTTTATTTTTCCTTTCCCCATGGTTGAAGGTTTCAAAATATTATATTACTTCTAGTTAGTAAATAAAAGAATTCCAGTGCCAAATATTTGTACAAGATAATGGAACTGCCAACATTCTGTTAAGAATTCACTAGGGCTACAATACTAACAGGAGCCCCAGTGGCCTGGGGGGTGGGGCGCTGGCCTGCTAACTGCAAGGTCAGTCGTTGGAAATCCTCAGGGCTCCTCGGGAGAAAGACTTGGGTTTGCACCTCTCTGAAGAATTGGTGTAGGAACTCACAGAGGCAGTTCTACCCTGTCCTAGAGGGCCCCGATACGTCAGAAGGGACTCATGACAGTAAGTTTGAGAATATACTAACACACAAGAACAAGGGTCCTCAAACATTTTAAACAGGGGTCCAGTTCACTGTCCCTCAGATCATAGGAGGGCCGGACTATAGTTAAAAAAAAAAAACTGCTATGAATAAATCCACTGCAGGCCCGGATGAGTCTGCTGCTAAGCAGGACAGCAGAGGCGACAAAAACATCCAGTGGACGTGATAAATGTCCTCCGTGGGCCGCCTGTGGCCCGCAGGCCTTAGTTTGAGGACCCCTGCCAAAAGAACTTGCTAAGACATGCACACACCGCCTATATTTTCGGTAATTCTCACAAAACTATAAGAATGAATATAGACTTGGTCTGTGGGGGAAGGCCAGTCACGTACAGGGTCAATCTCTCTCCAGACTGTTAAAGGCAAAAATATTAGTCTTTCTTTTTAGAAAGTGGAATGAGACCTACCTAATTTAGAAAGAACCAAAGACTACCTTGGAGAAATGCAACATCGTCACTGTGAGGAACGTGTGGAAACCCAACGAAGTTAAGGCACTAATGGCAAGCCATGGACAGCACAGCCTCAGCAGTGGGCCTGCATCCATCAAGGCTCCGGGATCAGGGACAGGCCTGAGCAGCAGCCCATCCTGCTGCACTGAGGGTCCTCGTGGGCCAGAGCTTAGCTCAATGGCAGCTAACAATAACAATGATAAGCTTTATTCATGACACTTGAATAAGCACAGAAGATGATTCTTCATCATTTAAAGCATCCATTAGCTTAAATATCTTCTGCTTCCATTATATTTACACGGGTCATTGCTTAGCTAATTAATGATCAAGGCTGTTGGTGAATATAAACTGGGTAAGCTTTGACTTCCTGTGCTATTTAAATTACTGGACAGAGAAATGTGTTGTGCTAGGATCCCAGGAACTAGCTGAGTGCTGTGGGTTCCCAGGTCAATGATCTATGTCAGGAGCAGTAAAGCATGGAGGCTGAGGTAATAAAATAGCTGGCTACGCTAGAAAGGTCAGCATGAATTCAGCTTCTGTTGCTATGTGAGCTAGGTCGGGTGTGAGTCTGCACGTGCAGCCAGATCTCCGAAGATTTACAGGGTGTTACTGGTCTCAACAAGGCGTCTCTGCATATTGTTGGGCCTTTTCAAAGAATTGTTTGCATCTCCTAAATCCAGGCGTGAATATCCAAGTAAGGAGGTCCCTTGTAAATATCCAAAAATACATTGCCAAAGTAGTGCCAGACTTGTTAAACCTTGAACTAGGCCGGACCCCCTTTGTAGTTGTTAGGTGCTGGGAATTGAAATTGTTTGACTCAGAGCAGAACAGATTTCTAGGTTGCAATCTGTACAGGAGTAAATCATGCTTGGTCTTTGTCCCATGAAGCCACTGTGTGAGTTTGAACCGCCAACCTTGCAGCTACTAGCCAAGCCCTTAACTACCCAAACAACTGGCCAGACCCCCTCCCAGACTCAACAGGGCCTTGAGTTCCTGATCACACTTCGTGATCATGCATTGACAAAGCTAGAGCTTAGGAAAGTGGACATCTTAAAAGATGATATTTCATTAAGGAGAGAGAGAGAGAGAGATCTTGGTGGGAGTTAGATTTGACTTGACAGCAGTGAGTGGCACAGTGATTAAGCACTGGGCAGACTATTAACCCAAAGATGGGCCTTTCAACCTACTCTTCAGAAAAAAAATGTGGGAATCTGCTTCTTATAGAAAGATAAAACTATCAAACTGAAGACAATCCAGTCGATTTCTACTGATATCAACCCAGGATAGAACTGTCCCTGTGGGTTCTGAGACTATACCCCTACACGAAAAGCAGAAAGTCTTATCTTTCAACCACAGAGTGGCTGAGGTTTCAAAATGCTGGCCTGGTGGCTCGGAGCCCAACAAGGACGCACTACACCACCAGCCAGGGGAAACCCCGCGGGGCAGATCTATTTTGTACTATGGGCCAGAGTAAACCTGATGGCAATGGAGTCACTCTGAGATCTGTGAAAATATCTCCTTCTACACCATATTTTAATTAATTTTAATTTCCAGAAAGATGGACACTTTCACTCATTTTTCTATATCCTCCAGAAACAATGCAAATTCTATTCATTAGGAATTATATTAAAGAAAAAATGTTTGCTTTACGCGTTATAAATCCATGTGCACAGATATTTATTTATGACAAGAGGAGCAGTGGGTTTTTAGCATTGTTATTTTGGTAGCCAACCAACAACTATCTGTTTGCACCCCCAAATGTGCTTACTTCATGACTCCTCTTGACACATGTTATCACATGACCCACCACCATGTTAGAAATTCAGGGAAAGAAAGTTATTTGCAAAGAACAACAAAGCTCAGTAAATTCTCACCCAAGTTGCTAATGCTACAGATAGATATGAAATCTCAGGGGTAGGCAGACTAGTTGGATCAAACAACAGGAATTACACAATGCTATTTTTTAAAATAGCCTTTCTGCTATTCCCTACCCCACCCCACTCCCGCCCAATGTATATCTGGATGATAACAATGCTGAAAAGCGGCGCCCATAAAAACCGTGCCTTTATAAACAGACTGTGAGGAATTGGGAGAAGCCTGTCCATTCGCTACATACAGGTCACTGTTGGCTTCTCACACACTGGCTGGCAAAGTTTGTTCTCAAGTAAATTGAGCAGTTCTCCACAATCCTCTGATAATAGCCATTTGTTTATAGAAGTTTGTGTGTCTCCCTGCTCCCAAGCCCTTCTCCCCCACCCCATCTCCCCACCCCATGAAAGTCACAGCAGCATTCCAAAGGACCTACTGTTTTAACCCTTTAACAAACAACCCAACAATCCTTGGTGTTGGCTTGTCTCCAGGCTGCAAAACTTCCCCAAACCTAGTTTAGCTTTCTGACTATGCGTCCGCCTGAATTCTAAACTTTAGACATTTGGATAACATCATTTAATTCATAAAGGTGGGGGGAGGGGAGGAAGGGGAGAAGCACAGGGTCCTCTAGAATACCCAAAGGCCTTCTCTGCAGGACAGCTTAATTTCTTCATCAATAAAGACAGTGTTAGTATAAAAGCTACCAGTGTTCTCTCTCTTCCAGGTCATTAAAAAAGGTGTTCTGCTTGTGAAACATTCTTTTACCCACAGTGGCAGGATCAAACCCAAACCCATCTTACTGCCTTCAAGTCATTTCTGGCTCATTTAGGGCAGGGTAGAACTGCTCCCGTGGCTTTCCCACACTGTAACTCTGCCCAGGAGTAGAGTTTTGCCTTTCTCCCAAGGAGCCCTTGGGGGTTTCAAACTGATGACCCCTAAGCTACCAGCTCAACATGTAACCTCTAGGCTACCAGGCTTTTGCTTATTCACCGATGTAAACAAGCAATAGGCCCAGAAGTGTGCTGTCACAAGGGATAGGTAGCAGAAGAGCCACCAGACCCTGTCACTCTTGGGGCTCCCAAAAGCTCACCTTGCAGGGAATGGCACTCAAAGTGCCTGTTCACAGAGCCAGCTAGCTCTCTGCCCTGTTTTATTTCACACACTTACTCTATGACAGTCACGTGCCCGCCTTCAAGCTAGCCTTGAACTTCCCAATCATATTGATGTCACTCTCTTCCAGAGTCCCTCAGCTCACCTGCCACTGTAGGCCCCAACCATCTTCCCTGACTCAGCCAGGGTCTTTCATATCCTTTTCCTGTGTCTTTCTCCGCCATTCACCGCTGACCCACTCTCTCTCGCCCATCTGATCTGGGCTGGAATAGCACTTCCTCTTGTTCCACTATAAATATGCTCAATGACACAAGGTTCTTTTGCCTTACAGATTTTTAAAATGTTAAATATAGACTTATTGACTACCTTGTTACCTGACATCTCAGATTTACAACAGACAAATCTGTTTCACCTTTAAAACACAGGTCAAAAGCAGCAAAGGGAAGGCGTGTATAAAGGTTACTTGTCCACTGGTGGGCTGCCCCATGATTCTCACTGGTCTGGCCGTTCCATGATGATGTAATTTGACACTTAAAGTAAGAACACAGCCTTCCTACATTGTGTGAACTCCTGTGGTCATCTTCCATTTTTTGCTACATGGTCAATTTCCTAAAATCATCTGGCCTTTGGAATGTGACCATATCAATATAGGAGGAGTGGCTGCATTTGACAAGAACTGGGAAATTTTAGAAATGAATGATTTCATAGATATAACGCAAGTCTCTAATTGTCTTCTTAAAAGTTACCAGCTCACGTCTGCAACCCAATCAGGAAAATCCTGCACAGAATTGAAAATGTTAAAAATTTTTTAGTTCTTATTTCATAGAAGTGACTCGGAAATAATATGGTTTACTTAAAAGACCCACAAATGTCTTCCATTGGGAGTAACACCTAATGCAAGTTATATTCTTAAAGATAATGTTTCCAAAATGCTTACACAGTTGTTAATTTGGGGGTGCTGTGGATTTATTATTTTAAAACTAAATTCCTGATAAAAGAAATTCAAGAAGAAACACTCTTTGGGGAGTAATTCAAATGTGTTGCCGAACAGGAATACTAAGTGATAAAACTGCACTGTCTCTCTCTTCAATAGAATTTATTGTTTCTCTCATTTAAGCAGAGAAGACTCATCCTAGTCTAAGCACATACAATCAGGTTTAATTATCACCCTTCAGCTTTGGGGGGAGGGGAGATAAACAGATACTGAAAAGACAAGTTTTCTAAATTTATGACAGTTCACGAAAAATTGCGCTTTCCTTTGAATCAAAACGTGTTGGCTTGCCATCCACTCCATTAGACAGTCTGCACAATAGGCTAAAGAACCCAGCTATCACTTCGAGGACCAAGGGGTGCCCAACCCCTGCATAGGTATTTTCAATTGCCTCATGTGAAAGTTGGACAGTGAAGAAGGAAGAGCCGAGGATGATTGATGGCTTTGAACGATGCTGCTGGCAAAAAAAAGCAAAAGGACAGTGGGCTGCAAGAGGAACCCACAAATCTATCTTGGAAGAATGCCCAAAGGGCTCCTGAGAAGAAGGGGTGGGATCCTTTGTCTCAAGGACTTTGGATAAGAGACCAGTCCCAGGGAAGAGACTCGAGCTTGCTAAAAGGGAAGGTTTTTGGAAAGGGGTCAGCTCCTCGGCCAGGTGGATGGACACAGTGCCTGCAACATGGTGCTTGGTAAACAGGGATGGTGGCGACAGTGCAGGGCCCAGTAATGCTTCCTTCTGCTGCACATAAGGGCTGCCAGGAACCAACAAACTGCACCATGTTAGCTGAGTGTCTTAATGTTCACCTCTTCAAAATGCGTTCTGCCTCCTCCTGTAACTTCCTATACAATTAAGGGTACCATTTCCTGAGTCATTTAGACAGTTGTATCATTTTAAACCCGTGTCTATTGGCTGATCTTCCCCAAAGGAAATCAGGAAACAAACACCAGGGGAGCAGATGAGAAAATGAACACAGGTCCAAAGAAAAGAACAAACCAAACCAAAACAAGACAAAACAAAACACGTTGCCCATCAGTCCCTTTTGACTCACAGGGATGCTGTGGGGTATAACACAACAATGGAGTTCCCAGGCGATGCTCTTTCTGGAATCATACTCCCACATTTTCTCCTATGGAGAGGCTGGTGGGATGGAACAGCCAACCTTTTGCTGTTAGCATTAAGCATTGTGTCACCATGAAAATCTGCGTAAAAATCCAATCGGTATCCAAAGAAACAGTCACAGAGGCCTAACAACAAGACCACAACATTACAGTCTTCCTGACCCCTACACTCTAACACAGTGCTCGGCTGTTCAAACGCCCCTTCCAATGCAGGTGCAGTTGTTCCCATCAAGGGAAACAAGAGGTGCTTACTGAGCTCAGTTGGGAACTCCCGTGCATCATAAACTTGTGCCCCTTAGAATCTGAATCATGAAATGCCAAAAATCACACTTAATCTTCCCTGTTTAAAGCGCTATGAGGTAGACTAATAAGTGATAAGACCCTAACTGTTAAAGAATTCTATCTGCCACATCAAAATAAAATGTACATATTGAAGGTATGTTTTATTAGATGCCAAAAATGTAGACATGGGTATAAAAGAAATACTTCACTTCCCAGTGTCAAGTAATAGAGACTCTGTTATCGTGTGTAATTCTATATCCATAATTCCACCTCAGGAAGAAGGTCTCAATTCAGGATCTTTTTTTTCGGTCTCCTTAGTCTTAGTTCGCATCTTGGACATGAATGGCTAAAACTACAGTTTAATTAGTAACTGGACTAGGGACGCCTTCATTGACATTTCTTCCCACAAGTTGAAGCATCCATTCACTGGCCCCCTCTGTTGTTGCTGTCTGCTATTGATTCCATTAGATTAAAGTGCTCAGTGACCCTTCATCACAGAGAAGCCGGGATTTGCAGACTTCACCTCACTTACTCTGGACATGTTAGCCAATGAGTCAGTTGCTCAAGAAGCATATCATGGTTGGCAACATGGCCCGCCTGACGCCTGGTGATCCTGTAGGCCAGAGTGCAACTACTCTTCAGGGTTTCTGGGACACAAATCTTCAAAGAGGGCACACAGCGTCATCTTTCTCCCTGGTTGGTTTGAACTGCCGACCTTGTGATCAACACTCCCAGCAAGTAAGCTGCTGTGTCACCCAGATCCCACAGTAAGGTGGATGGTCCACGAAAAAGAGGAAGACCCTCGATGACAAGAATGGATACAGTGGCTGCAACAATGAGCTCAAACAAAGGATGGCACACAGAAAAAGAGAATGTTTTATCGTGTTAAAGCTAAGGTCACTAAGAGTCAGTCTCCACGGCACCTAAACTAGAATAGGACACCGAACAAGAACAATGTTCCATTATCACCAGGCCTTGGTTCCCGAGGAGTTGCTGGTGGGCTTGCACAACCAAACTTTCAACTGATACCACCAGAGCTCCTTGGGTCGCTACGGCCCGAGGGACATCAGAAGACTTTCTCACCAAGCCCTTCGCAATTGGACCTACTTCCTCTTCTTCTCAGCTCCTGACACCACAGTCACACTGAACTTGTCATTCCCCTCACGCCTGTCTTTACCCACATTCATCATGCCTCTCTGACTTCCCTCCACTTCCTGTCTCCACTAGAAAAGGCTCCCACACTTCCAACATCAGGTTCAAGTGAATACCCTCCAATGAAACCTTCCGGCTGTTGCCAACTTGTGTGTTCACGCCATAATGTATTTATAACTCGAGTATCGTTATGTTGCTTTAGTTTTGTTCTTCCGCTTCTCTCCTTTCATCGGCATATCTGAAGGGTCTGTAACAGACTGGGTGCTCCGCAGACGTTTAGGCGGAGAAAAAGGGAAAACGGGGAGGGAGGCATCAGGAAGCAAGAAAAGGAAGCAGGAAAACCTGCTAGGTCAGTGGTTCTCAAACTGTGGGTCGCAGCCCTTTGGGGGGTCAAACGAACCATTCACAGGAGTCGCCAGATTCATAGCAGTAGCAAAATTGCAGTTATGAAGTAGCAACAAAATTAATTTTATGTTTGGGGAGGGGGGTCACCCCTATATGAGGAACTGTATGAAAAGGTCATGGCATTAGGAAAGTAGGAACCACATGACATTCACTACCACCAAGTCAGTGCCCACCCATTGCTACTATCTATAGGATTCCGGACTGACTCTATGAGAACAGATAGCCTCATCTTTCCCCCAAGGAGCTGCTGGTGGACTTGACCCGCTGACTTTGCGGATAACAGTCCAACCCTTAACCAACAATGCCAATAAGAAAGAAGGATAATTATGATGCAATTTTTAGAGCTCCTTGTACAATATAGATATCAAACATTTACTTATTAAGTGCAAACAATCCCCAACTGAATGTCTTGGTTTCATTAATGTAGCATAGTTAAGTCTTAAAGAAATAACAGAAATAATGGATTAAATGTATTATAATAATAGCCTAATGTAGGGAAGCAAGCATGAACGGTGAGCTGAGTAAAGCCTGAGTTGAGAATCCTCACAAACTCCCAGCTGTGTAGGCTTGGGCATTGTACTTTCCTCGTCTGTAAAATCAGTCTAACCACAGACAGTGGCTTGGAGTATTTTCTAAGAAAACAAAGGCAAAATGCTGGGCAGATGCTGGCCATGCAGTAAATAATGACAGACCTAAATATAGTAATACAGTCACTAGGCGATGGCCAAAAATACACATAACACAAGCAAAAACTCTGCACCGAATTGTCTGATTTTAGCTTAATGACGTATGACTATTGGTGCAATTATAACACGCTTAACTACCTATGAGAGGGTAATCCAAGAGACTGTAGAAAATAAGCTACTATTTTAAAAGAGTCCTGAGTTTATATTATAATTTTACAAAGCAAGAGGGTGAGGCGGAGAAATTTGTTGATATCATTCAACATCAACTTGATTTCCATGAAGAGGATAACTTCAGATCTACTTCCCTACTTTCCCCACTGGCTACTTTGAGAAAGCTTTAAAAGTGTTCCCACACCACCAATTAGAAAAACCCAAAACCTGGGGCCATCGAGTGCAGTCTGACTCCCAGAGACGCTGTAAGAAAGAGAAGAACTGCCCCATAAGGTTTCCCCGCTGTCAGTCTTTACGGCAACTGCCAGCCACATCCCTCCCCTGCAGGGCTGCTGGCTGGTGGATCACACTGAAACTCTTATCGCTGAACATAAGAGCACTCCACACCACATCACCTAAGAAGCCTATATGGCATCTCTGAAATAACAAAACTGAAAGAAAGAAAAAAGCTGCCCCTTTATGGTGCACCAACCCCCAACTTAGTCATTTCCAAGCAGCGTTTGCCTCCCTGGAGCTGGCTGGCAGTAGAGTGTGGATCAGCATCCCACTCTGACAAGTGATGATCTCCTGGTGGTGGCATTCTGCTGCTGTCGGCAGTGTAAACATGTCTGCTCAATCTGTTTACATTCCCCCTGAGCCAGACTGCTCACCTAATGCCTGTGCTAATAGCAAGGTAGAAGTGCAATAACAAATGAATTTCATTTAGTCTATGGCTAAAACGCCTTGGGAAGCACCCATCCAAGACCCCCGAACAATTTCCATCTCTCTTCAATTTCTCTTGTAAGGAGAGAAGAAATGTGTGAAAATGGCGTCTTTAGGTTCACTCGCCTGCTCAGGCTTCTTTCGCCAATAAAACTGGAATCGAATTCTGCTTCATCTCATGAGAGTATAGAAAAGCTGGGCTATGAGAAGTTCACATTTATTAAGAACGAATACAAGCGGAGTCAGGTGGCCAGATTTAGCAAATTTAAAAGGGGGGGAGGGGGGAAAGCAGGACCAATTAAATGTGCCTTTCAGAGAAGCAACACATAATGTTTTCACATAAACATCTCCTAAACACTGTCTAGGGTACATGTCTATGAAGCGTCGTTTATGATTTATCTACAGGGAAAATTTAATTGAATTTCCTTATTTGATTTGGAAGCTCTGTGTTAGGGTATTTTAATTGTTTTCAGCCATCATTCAAAAAAAAAACAAGGTCGAATTCATGGCCACAGTTGATCACCACTATTGGGCACATCAGGGTGAGTGGCAGGTGATTCTAAAGAGCTCTCTTGGGCTGAGCCCCGGTGGCATAGCAGTTGGGCGCGGGACTGTGGCCCACTGGGACGGAGGTTCAATTCCAGCAGTGGGGCTGGGCCTCCTACTTCCACCACCGAGAGCAGTGATGCCCACCCCCCCAAAAAAAATAAAATAAAATAAAATAAATCATTAAAAAAAAAAAAAAAAAGCTCTCTCCTTTTTTCTCAACCAGCCCAACGAACAGCTCCATCCTGTGTGTGGTTTAAACAGTGCTGCAGTCTAGCTACAAGTTTGTTTGTGTTTTCAAGAAAAAAAACAAATTATTTTAATAATTTGAGATGTGGCAGCTTTCACAGATACTAATAGGCTTAAAAAACAAAACTAGCCTTCTTCACCCTAGTCTTCATGGGTTTTGAAAGTAAAACAAGGCTTTGGATACAAGGAAATGGACGGGCTGAATTTAATGTATTCTTCTTGTTTGAATATTTACAGCTAGAATCAAAATAAAGAACTTCCTATGTTCTTTCCCCACTCTTTTTTGCTTAGATCAGGTTTTTAAATCGAAAAAGGTATAAAAGAAAGAGCCATGGGAGCTGGCCTGCAGAGATTTGCTGAAGGTGTAACAGTCTGTTGCCTCCTGCATTAGCTTCCCCTTGGAACACACGTAAACTGGTGCATCTGGATCTGCCTCACAGTCAATGCCTCCTGTAAGCCCTAGGTTAGTGGTTCAAAGCCACCAGCTGCAAGTTGAAATACAAGGCTCTCTGTTCCTGCAAAGATTTACAACCTCATAAACCCTGTACAGGGTGGTTATACATCTGATTCAACTTGATAGCAGTGAGTTTGGGTTCTTTAATTTTCTCTTCAGTGGTTCCAGACGCCATCCTCAATCTGATATATGAGCTACCCTGACACGCACTGTGGTGGCTATTGTTCAATTCCATAACAGTTTATTAAAGCAATAGTCAAGGTGAATGGTTCTGATTATTAAGATATTATGGTAGATGCAGAATCTTGGGTCAACTTGAGGATATTAGAGGAAAGGGATGGAGTCAAACCTATTAATCAGGTCACAGCCTGATGAGGCCTCCTAATTGACATGGCCATCTCAAGAGGATGCTGAGAACTTTTCTCTCTCTCTCTCCCTCTCTCCTTCTCTCCTTCTCTCCCTCCCTCTCCCTCTCCCTCTCCCTCTCTCCCTTCATCTCTCTGTAGATAAGGCATGTGGAGTTACAATGGGACCTGAGCAGAGACAACCCTGTGATGCTTCCCCTGTCATTGGAGCCACAAGAACGTCCACCCTTCGGTCTGTGATCTTCCTGCATTTAGCACCATTGCACGTGCTGTGTGAGTCTGAAGAGGAATTTATAAACTAGTGTTGGACATATGGGCTAATATCCGACTTGGGCTGAGATGTTTTCTCAAAATACAAATGTAAAGCTCTCTCTTATATGCATCTGAGGGTCTCTGGATTTGTTTCTCTGATCAACCCAGACTAACACAGGTATTTAGAGTCTAGTAGTTTGATCTCTAGCATTCTTACTTTTCAACTCTTTTTTTTAATATTATTATTTTTTATTTAAATCATTTTATTGGGTGCCTGTACATCATTTTTCACAATACGTAAATACATATACTGTGCCAAGCACCTTCACATGCCTGCAGCCATTATCAATTCTCCAAATATCCGCTTTTCCACTTGAGCCTTTGATATCAACTTCCCCTCCTCTCCCCCGTCCCTGCTCCCCCTCCCCCACCAACCCTCAATACTTTATAAATTACTATTGTTCTGTCATACCTTACACTACCCTACATCTCCGCCCCCCCCCCCCCCCGCCCACTCCTCCAATGTCTTTCCTCCAGATAGGAGGTTCTGTATAGATCCTTGTAGTTGACTCTGTCTCTCTACCCCACCTTCTCTTCACCTATCCAGTAACTCCAATCTCACCACTAACCATGAGGGGATCATCATCCTGGGTTCCCCATATTTCCAGCTTCTCTCTCTACCAGTATACCTTCTCCAGTCCAGGTGGATTTGTAAGGTAGAGTTGGGACATGTTAGCTGAGGGGAGGAAGCCTTCAGGAACTAAAGGAAAGTTATATGCTTCATCACTAACTCACCTGCACCTTGACTGGCCTATCTCCTCCCTGCGCCAACCTTGTAAGGGGGTGACCAATTGCCTACAAGTGGGTCTTGGGTCCCTGCCCTGCTCTTCCCTTCATTCATAATAATGTGGTCCTGGTTCTTTGATGCTTGATACCTGCTCCCTTCGACCCCTCCTGATCACACAGGCTAGTGTGCTTCTCCCAGGTGGGTTTTGCTGCTTCTGTGCTAAATGGCCATCACTTATCTTCAAGCCTGTAAGACCCCAGACTCTTTAAAGAAGTCATGTGCAGCAGATTTACCCAATCGCTTAACTGCTGCTTTCATAAGCATTCACTGTGGATCCAATCAAGGTGAAATTCTTGACAACTTCAATCTTTTGTCTGTTAACCTTGGTGTTATCCATTGTTCCAGGATGTTACTTTAAGGACTAAGGCACAACTAACCCAAACCATGGTATTTTCAACTGCCTTATATGCATGTGTAAGTTGGACATTGAATAGAGAAGACTGAAGAAGAACCAATGCAGTTAAATTATGGTGCTGATGAAAGAATATTGAGAGTACCATAGACCACCAAAGAACAAACAAATCTGTTTCAGAGGAAGCAGAGTCAGAATGCACTTTGGAGGAAAGGAGTGTGAGACTTGTCTTGTGTACTTTGGACATGTTATCAGGAGAAGACCGATCCCTGAAAAAATGACATCATGCTCAGTAAAGCAATGGGGGATATAAAGACCACCCCCCCCCCCATTGATAAGCTGGATTGACACAGTCGCTGGAGCAATGGGCTCAAACATTTGCAGATGGTGCAAAACAGGGAGTGTTCCATTCCCTTGTACAAAGGGCCGTTATGAATCAGAACCAAGTCGATGGCACCTAACACCAACAAGGAGAAGTTTACACAATTTCTTTTTTAAAAAGAACGCCTATAATAAGGGCAACACACCACACCTGATTTCAAAGGCTGAGCAGGGTCTCTTAGAGAAGTCTCTTTTCACTGACTAGTAAAAGTCTGGTGAACCAACGTTGGCTTGGCACTCAAGAAACACTAAACTCTGGATTCAAGCCTAGCTCATTATGGCTGAGTAACCCTGGGAAAATTACTGAACTTTATCATTATCAGTTTCAGAGGGTTGCTGTGAGGTGTAAAATGAAAAATCTTATGTAAAGGGTTTCATACAAGTGAGGTGGCTCTAGAGTATAGGTCCCCTAACTTATTTGGGCTACTACTCCCTTTGCAGAATAAAAATCAACCAGTGCCCCTCCTCACCCGGCGATGAAATATTTTTGTACTACAGATCATCAGCTAGGATACGGTAGAGGCATCTGCTTCTGCAGCGCACACACCCTCAAATCTCTCTAGTGCCCTCCAGTGGGCAGGAGGTGCCCACTGTGAGAAACACTATGCTGGAGGCACTTGGGGAAAGGCTGTAATTTTAGAGGTTAGGCAAGAAAAGGAAATAGTGAAGTTGAGACAAATTCCTACGTTGCCTGGACCTGATCTGCCAGAGTCTGAATTCTGAACCATCTCTCTGCAGATTCTACAAACTGTGGCAAGTCAGTTAACCTCCTCGGGCCTTACATCCTTACCTCTGTTATGGGATTAAGAGTCCTTATTGCAGAATCATGAAAAGAATAGAATTAGTTAATTCAAATGAAGTTCTTTGAACAGTGTCTAGCACACAGGAAGCACCAGAGAAATGTTAACTAATTTTGTCCTTGTCATCAGCATATATTTCAGATCATGTTATTTCAGACAGATCTTAAGGAGCTGTACTTCCACAGAGGTATAAAGAAGAGTCTCCCTACTAAGTGGACAGCCTGGGACCCCTGGTGGCTCAGGAGCTAAGCATTTATCTATCCACAAGGTCAGCTGTCCAAAGCCACCAGTTGCTCCGCAGGGAAAAGAGGCAGCCATCTTCTTCGCTAAAGATGACAGCTTTGGAAGTCTAGAGAGCAGTTCTCTTCTGTCCTACGAGGTCACGGGACGGCGACAGATTACGGTAGTTTGGTTTATGTTAAAAGAGTGAAAGCAGAGAAGTTTGAAGAATAACGAAGTCAGTGGAAAGATAAAACATAGATCGAAGCTTCATTGTACAAAGAGTTCTTCAAGGTTGAAGTATCTGTAAATACTGCATTATGCAATAGGACATCTTTCAAAGTCTTACAACAGAGGAGTTGGACGATTGTGATTGCATTAGATTTATGGGGTAGCACTGGCTTAGATTTTACGAGTCTGCTCCTGTAAAGATGTAAGTCTTGGAAACCCAAAAGGGGTAGCTCTACTCTGTCTGTTGGAATCTCTGAATTGGAATCAACTTGATGACAGTTAAACTTAGCTACGTTTCTGTTTATCTTTTAAGAAGAATCCTGCTGGCAATCGCAGGTGAGCATTGGCCTGCCAACAACCAAGCGAGTGATTCAAACCAGTCAGGGGAAAAGATGGTGTTAGCTGCTCCCATAAAGATCTACAGCATCAGAAATCCTCCAGAGGGTCACTAGGAATCAGGAATTTGACGCAAGGACAAAGCAGAGAAGAGAAGAGCAGTAAAACTAGAGGGATCTGCACCCATGTGACATCAGGGCAGCCTGAACTTGGACCCTCCAAATGAGAACACAAAAGGCATGGCTGAAGGGGGTCCCCAAGTTATCCATAGAATCAGAACCAATGGGATGTGGCAACTGTTTAGAGCACCAGGGCTTTAGAATGGAAGAAATGGCCCGAGCAGGCAATCAAACATTGAGTGATGGGAAACTGGGCATAGGGACCACAGACCATATGCTGTCGGAGGGGAGGAGCAGGACGAAACTGTGTGCAGATGCAGAAACTGATCGTAAGGAGGGAAGCAACTATATAGGGACAGAGGGTGAGCAGCCACAGGTTGCCACTGAGAAAGAATCATAAAGAAGTAGGTGGCAGCCATAGCTCACAAAACAATAGTGGACAAAAAACTGTATTCTGAAGGGACAGGCGGGAAAGAGCAGTGTCAAGCTATGCTCATCAACCTTCCAAAAGCTGGCACTGACCTGGCAGCTGAGTGTGGAGTGTTTCTCCTCTGACCTTACTATACCTGTGCAAACTGCAGTATGGGTCTGATCAAAGCTAGTGGAACTGGCTGCCTGTCACCCACACTGAACCAATGGCAATAGGTGGACATACATAGATGCTCAGGAAGTGTTTAAAGACTGAACAAAAAAACTTGTGTCCCTTAGAACCTCAGCCCTCCAAACTCAAAGTTCTTTCTGGACTTCACATCTCTCTGACCAGTGCTGCCTTCAGTGAGGAGACAAAATTAGTTTATTTTTTCACTTCCTTTTTAATCAATTAAGCTAATTAGTGGAATACATCCCAATTTAAAAACCAAACTCTGTGTCGAGGAGCCAATTCTGCTTCAGGGTGACCCTGTAGAACCAGCCCTGTGGGTTTCCAAGTTCTTTCAGGAGTAGAAAGTCTCATCTTCACGGACAGAGTAAGTGGCGGTTTTGAACTGCTTACCTTGTGGTTAGCAGTTTATGGTACAACCCCCTTTGCCATTACGACTCCGAGTGGAAGGCATCAGTGATGTTGAAATTGTTTTTCTGGAAGTCTTTGAGGTGACATGGGATCCCCCTCACATATAGAGGTTGGCGGCAGCCATGCCTGGATCAACTCCACAGAGGCCGATTTTTGTAAGTAGCATGCAATCACGTGGTGTCTATGTGTCACAATTCCACCATCTTTGTAATATTTCAAACATTTTCATAAAGCTATTGCACACTTAAGAGACCATAATATGATATGAACATAGCAAAACCAAAACCAAAAAAAGCAAACAAAACACTGTAATCAAGATGATGCCAATGACCCCATACAGTCTCTCAAACGTGCTGCCCCTGAGGGCAGTCCCACTCATAGCAATCTGATACGGCTGGGCAGAACCCACACTCCCACTTACAGTGAGCCTATGGAAGCCACATTCACACTCATAGCGACCTTACAGGACTCCCATTCCTGCTCATTGTGACCTTATAAAACTGGCTAGAACCCACATTCCCACGCACAGAGACCGTATGTATAGGACCGTGCAGAACCACAGACCGCCCAGTGCGGTGGTGTCGCTGGGCAGGACTGCCTACAGTCTAAGAGGAGCTCGCCAACAGGGTCTCCGAGACTGGGACTCTTGATGGGAGTAGAAGGCCTTGTCTTTCTCCTGTGGAGCAGCTGGTGACTTCGAAGGCTAGCAGACCAACACAGAACCACTATGCCACCGGGCTTCTAAGCATGCACTAGAAAACTAAGAAAAAACAAAACCCGTGAGACTGCCTTTGTTGAGATGAAACCCCAAGATAGGCCTGTACACTGCAAAGTCCTGTGTGAAGTGAACGTTTAGCCAGGGTTAGGAATGAATGCAAAGAAAGGAACGTGTGCAAGGAATTCATCGTAGAGGCACGATGGCTCAGTGCTCAGCTTCGACCCAAAATGATGGCGTTTTGAAGCCACCATCCTCCCTCTCTCTGGGAGAAAAGCCCTGGCTACCTGCTCCCATGGAGCTGATCCCCGAGGAAACCCTCAGGGAGCGGCTCTCTCCTGCACCACGCTGTCACCATGTGTTCCAGTTGACTCCACAGTACACAACACACCTGCGCCGGTATCTTAGTCTCACCAACGAATACCACCCGTGTACAGTGTCTCCCACAAGGTTGGATATCTCAAGATCTAGGGACGTGCTGTATTTGTCACTGACTCAAAGTTCCCATTCTCACTTTGAAGGACCAGTCTAATCATCGATTTTAGAAGCAGCATGTCAACACCCACTGATGAGAATTTAAGGAGTAGCTGTGTCTGCCTCCAAATTTTACAAGAGAAAGAAACTAACTCTTCCGTCCACTCAACTATGAAAAGCCAGTGCCTAGGTAAGCAGGGTCACTGCCTGCATGTAGACTGGGTGTGTTTAAAGTAAAAAGAGAAGTCTACTGTGACTTTCAAATCTCAGTCCACAGGATCTTTTTGTGAGTTGTACTGCAGCTGCTTAGACTGCAAAGGGCTCGGGTTTTCAAAGGGAAATGTCACCCCTTAACTGGAGTGAAAGAATTAAATAGCACACACATTACCATACTCTGAAGTCTGTGTACAGGCAACAGTTTGTATTGGAATCATCTGTCCGGGACAGAATGTTTCTCTTGTCACAAGACGCTGAACCATTAACCTTAGATTAAAGCCTTGTTGTCAAGAGTCCCCAGCGGGCCCCTGGGGTGCAAGGGGTAAGTGCGAACCCCAAAGGTCTGCAGTTCAAACCCACTCGCCACTTCCTCAGGACAAAGATGAGGCTGCCAGGGTCTGGAAGGAGAATGGTCCTGGAACCCCCAGAGACCAGGCCAACTCCGTCCTGGAAGGGTGGTCTGAGTCAGAAAGGTGCCGTATCAGCGCCTTTTCCACAGGACGGTGGCACAGCCTCCCAAACCACGTCTCTTTTGAGCTGGTTCACAAACAACCAATGGAACACATTTCTGGCTGGTCATTAACAAAAACGAAAGGCAAATAGAAGCATCATACCCAAGCAAGAAGCAACAGATTTCTTTTCACGGTGCCACAGTATCCTAGCATGCCCACAATGATCAGGAAACAGCAAACGGCTATCATGACGGGATGAACCACAGGGAAGTAAGTCAGGACGACGGCCTCCTCCACTCTGAAAGAAGAAGGGGGCCACGTTAGAAACCCAAACTGCCTCAAGGTGCACCCCACTACACAGCACACCACAAAACCATGGCACTGATGAGGCCCTTTTGATGCTTCATGCTTCAGGGTGGCATGAGTGTTTCTAAAACCACTGTGCCACAATGCTTTTGCTTATTGGCTTGCTTGTCTTATTATTCATTTGTTCTTATGCACAAGGGGTCATATTCCTAAGTATAAATGAACTGACAGTGGCAACTAGGTGCTTGGACCCAGGTTATTTCTTCATCCGTAATGGGCTGGGAAGGTTTGCCCAAAGAGCCCATCATTGGCAGTCTTATTAGCATAACCCAAGGCAGCAGAAGTTTTACCAACGAGAATCTGCCAGCCTCCATGACCTAGCACTTAGCCTCTGCATGTGCCAGCCCTACAGAACACAGAACCCTGTGCATGGGGACTCTGAGCTGCTGCAATCCTTGGAGCGCTGGACACTGGCATGTTACCTTGCTGCAGAAGGACACATGGCCTAGACCAAAAGAAGCCTCCTCCCCCCAGATCCTTCTCTCTTTTCTTCGGAGTTTCCTTTCTTCTTCTGGTTCTGTTTTCCCAGTACCCACCAGCTTGCCTCTGAAAAGCCAGGCTACCTGCTGGGGGTGGGGGTGCTGAACCCTACATATTGCTGTCAACACATAAGCCCCAATAAACAACGTGTGGTAAAAAGCTGCTTTCTCAAGGTCATTCACGCCTTTGTTTCATAGTCCGACCCAAGCTCCCTCAAACCCACTACACACCCTGACCAACTCATTTAAAATATAAGGTAACACCACACACACACACACACACACACACACACACACAGCTGTTGGTGTCAATATCAAGCCAGTGTAACCCTGTAAGACAGGGTAGAATTGCCCCATACAATTTCTAGGCTTCATACTAGCAGACTGCCTCCTGCTTCCCCCAGGCAGTGACTGGTGGACTTGAACCATACACCTCTTGGTTAGCAGCCCAGTGCTTTACCTCACACCACCCAGGCTCTTATAAGAAACATGGCTACTATCCTTATCCCACTGCCATCGAGTTGATCCGACTCATCGGGACCCTCAAAAACAGAGTGGAACAACTGCCTCTGTGGGTTGATACCTGTAAACCTTTACAGGCGATGAGAACCCCCTCTTCCTCCTGTTGAGAAGGTGGTGCTTTAGAACTTCTGACCTGGCTAATAAAAGATCTACTATTAGTCCTGACATTTGAGCCTGGGTAAAGTGTGACACCCTTCACTATTTCCCAGCTGGGAAATGTCCCTCTCCTTCAGAACTGGAGCTTCCAGTGCAGTCCCTTCCTTTCTCCCCCAACAATTGGTCCTTCTCCAATTGAAAGAGATTGCTAATGACCCAGAGGAGAAGCTGTCTCGAGCCAAAGAAAGAAGAAGAAGACGAGTCTTGCCAAAAGACAACATAGAAAATGGATGAATAGGAGCTGTCGTCAGTGTGGGAGCTGTAAGCACATTAAGACAACTTTCCACACCGAGGGTCTACTATTACATTCCCTGGGGCTGAGGTCTTTATAAACATGCATCTCATTTAAGCTTGAGGCTCATCCAGAACGACATAAACATCGCCATCCAGAGGCAAACCGATGGAGGCCAAGAGAAATTAAGTAATTTGTCCCTTGGGATGTTAGTGGATCAACCTTTGGAATGAAGGGTTTCAGTAAAGTCATACGACCGTGAAGGTACAGGGTGTTGATGATGATTTTTTTACCACAAAGTAGCTGGAATGTGCAGGAACAGAGAGTTGTCGAAAGACATGCAAATACAACATGACCGACACACAGTGCAGAGTGCAGGTGCCTGGGGGAACCCTATCCAGAATCTGACACCTGCTGCCCCAGGGTCCGAACCAAGAGCACACTTTCACACGAATGCCGGAGAATGTGAGTGTGCACACCCAAGGTCCCCGTGCCCCGGAATGACTCCCAGAAAAACCACATGGAATGTCACCACTTAAGCAGCTGAGGACAAAGGTACTTAAAAGCCAGGCTTTGAAAAAGTAAAATGAAAGAAATCGGTCTGTGACAACGAAGCCTACCTTGTGTCCGCAGTTAAGGTCAGAACATTATTCAGGTAGTCCCTCATCCACGCAGACACCGCCAACACACTGATGGACATTAACTGAGGAGAAAGACAAGAAAACAGAGCTAGTTACCAAGGATTTATGGTCAGGCTCTTCCTGGATGTCAGAAACATATACTCTGAACAATGGAGGCTCAGTGGTTCTTAGCCTGTAGGTGGATAACCTCCTTTGTAAATTGTTTTGTGTGTAGGTGTGTGTTTTAAAAAAAGCTATATATACATATATGAAAAATGGGTCTGCAGGCTTCATGCACCTATTAAAATCCAGGCCCTAAAACAGATCAAGAACCTAGAACTGGGACTCAGAGTGAAATAAGATGGATGATTATTGTCTTGGTTTCTGTGAAGAGTCAAGGTCACGTTGTAAGCTCCCTAAGTTTACCAGGTTACCTAGAGCTAAAGCTAGCAGAGGACCCTCTCTTCCTGGATTAGGTCTGCAGCCATGGGCTCTCCTTCTACTTAGCTACAGGTAGGCCTCTCTTATACTCTGTCACAGGGGCAGGGTTTCTATTGGTGTACCGCTGTTGTGGTTAGGTACAACAATTCAAGTCAGATCTGACTCACAGGGACTCCATGGCTAACAGAACAAAGCACTGTCTGGTCCTACACTATCCTCCAGAGTGCTATGTCTAAGCCCATTGGTGCAGCCACTGTGTCAAGGCATCTTGTCTGGCCTCGTCTTCTTTTTCACTGCCCTTCTACTTTACCAAAAGAGACATCCTTTCTCCCAAGACTGTTCTCCCCTGATGACTTGTCCAAGTGCACGAGAAGCCTCGCCACCCTTGCACCTACATAGCGTTCTGGCCACATTTCTTCCAAGACAGATCTGCTTGTTCTTCTGGAAGTCCATGGTACTTTCAAGAGTCTTCGCCAGCACCACAACTCAAATGTGTCAGATTTTCTGCAGTCTTCCTTACTCAGTGTTCACTTTCACGTGCACATCGGTATGTAGTTTACTTATATTATCTTGAATTCTTCTTCTACACTTAAGATAATTCTCCATCTCTGTCACTCTTCAAATGAATAACTGCTTTTGGTTCCTTCATCTTTGGATCTGTTACAGTGTGTAGCCAGTCTCCATTACTCAACCCCCGGACCTAATGCCAAAGAGTTATCCAACTCTTCATTTTGTACCATATATTTTCAGTGGGTGTCATGACAGACAGTTCTTCCATTCCAAGGAAAACTTCATCTGTTGACTACAGAACTTTCTTAGACCTTTCATTTAAGTAAAATGGCTAAGAGCCTGGAATTTTGGTGTCACTCTTTCACTCAAAAAATAGATGTCGATCCCTGCTCTCTGCCAAGTTCCATGCCCAGTATTAGAGTCTTGGTGAACACAAATGGTTTATGCTCAACAACAAACTGCAGGGTGATCAGTGCCAGAACAGAAAGACCTGGCGGCCTATTTCCGTAAGAGTATAACCTTGGCACACAATTCTACTCGGAAACAGGTGGCCATTATAAGCTAGAAGCCACTTATGAGTAATGGGTTTGACACAATGTGCCAGAGATGTACCAATACTCACCAAACCATCTCTACTCTGCTGGGAACTCACTAAGTGAAGAGGACACACAGGAATGGACTCAGAGAAATAAACACGGAGCCGCACACTCTCAGAAGTTGTGGGAAGGAAAAGTTCACATTGCAGTAAAAACCCACTGCAAGGGATGTCTGACTTTCTCCTAGGAAAACTCATTGCCATGGGTAGATTCTGACTCATCATGACCCTGTAGATAGGACAGGACTATCCCCTGTGGGGTTTTGAGACTAACTTTATGGAGTGGAAACTCCATCTGTCTTCCTCAGAGCAGCTGGTGGTTTTGAAATGCTGACCTGGGAGTTAGCAGCCCAACATGTAACCCACTACACCATCGAGGCTTCCTCTGCTCCAAGAAGGAAAGGAACTTTCTCCATGAGGATGGAAATTGGATGGATAGTGAGCCAATTAATTAGGGAAGTGGGGTGGGCTGAAAGGAGCATTCAAATCAGCAAAACTATACCTCACAAATCAAAAGGAAGGTGCCATGTTTTGTCTAGGGGAGGGAAAGAGGCAGGTAATAAACATAAAAAAGTGGGCAGGGCTCTGGTGGTGTAGGGTTATGCGTTGGTCTGCAATTCACAAGGTCAGCAGTTCAAAACCATGGCATGAAGAAGAGACTTTCTGCTCCCCTAAATAGCCTTGGGTATTTCCCAGGGCAGTTCTACCCTCTCTACTAGGGCCGTTATGCCATCAACTGATGGCAGAGATGAGGCAGCATTAGATCAGCTAATGCCTGTGACGGCATTTGAAGGAGGATAGCTCACACTGACATTTGGAAACCATGGTATCAAGAAGCGCTGGGTTTGGATTCTAGCTGACATTGGGCACACCACTGAATCTCTTATAAACCTGTCCCCTCACTTAAATAGGTTGGAACAGCCAGATCTTCTTCATAGAGGATTTATGGAGTATTATATATATTTCCTATCAGCATCCCATCTCTTTTAGCCTAGAGCTCCCTTCTAATCTTTCTCCATCATTTAAGGAGGCTCCACTACTCAGAAAGGGCAGCTTCTGCTATTCTGAAGGATATCATGTAATAGTGGGATCAAACTCTGGGACCTACCGACCTCTGGCATGACCATGGTCATGCTCAACATCGAGACCTCTTACAACAGCATGCCCCATGACCCCCTCAAGTTGCCTGTCCATCCCGTCATTCTCCTGATTCGGTACATGGCATCACCACCTCCTCCACCACACTAGTTGACAGCTTGGCAGGCAACTGGACTCCCTCCCTCTTCCTCGGCCTTCCTTTGAATTCCATTTAAGTCTTGCCAACTGTTCCTGCAGTGTCTTTGGTAAATCCTTCCCTCTTCCTGTCTTGGCCGCTAGCTCAGGCCCTGCCTGCTCTTGCCAAGCAGTTACCATCACCTCCTAATGGGCTTCATCTCACACATCCCACCTGGCATCCATCCCCCCGTTACCTCCAGAAGACATAGCTCCCCAGAACTCTTCAGCTTATGAGGCCACGCTGTAGTGTGGAGTTTACTTGCTCTCGTTCAGAACAGGTGGCTCCTGGCTCACGATGACTGCATGCAGAAACTAACCAAAGTGCTGCTCAGACCTGCACCATCCCGCCTGTGAGCAAGTATAGATCACACCTCGGTGATCCATCATCCACTAGTGTTTTGGGGGTTGATTTCCACAAGTAGATTGCAAGACCTTTCCCCCGAGTCTGTCTGTCTGTCTGGAAGCTTTGCTGAAACCTCATCAGCATCACAGCAACAAACAGCCTCCACTAACCCACAGGTGGTGGCCAGACATGAGGTTCGCTGGCCAAGAATCACACCTGGGTCTCCCCTTCTCACTCCTTTCCCACTGCCCTCCCCGCCCACCCATGCCCAGGTCTCCCCCAAAAGGAGTATAAGTCTTCAACAGGACACAGGGCCTCTGCAGTCACCCTGTCGACTTGCTCTCAATACTGTTTCCTGCCAGGTTCTCCCCAGACATGCTCTGTACTCAGACCCCAAACAGCTCCCTGCATGTCTCCAAAATGCATCACACAGACCTTGCTCACGCTCCCATGCTCTTCCCTCTGCTCGAAATGGTGGCTTGTTCCAGCCTTCTCTACCATCCCCACGCATCGCCCCAGCAACCTCAGAAGCCAACTCAAACATCAACTGTAGTAGAGAGTCCACATCCCAGCTCCCTGCCCCATCACTAACCGCCTTCTTCTCAGCACCACATACAGACCTCATGGACCAGTCAGCACGCATCGGGCCTCATATTGATCCACCCAAAAGAATCCCTTCAGTGACTCCACAGGGGACCGGCATAGTCATGTGCTCCTATCAAGATTCATCCTAGAAAACCCCATGAGAGTAAATCAGACTCACCAGTACCTAAAAGCACCGCAATCGAGTAGGTTCTTGGGTGATGAAAATGTTTTATGCTCAACTACAAACACGAAGGGTGGGTTGGAACTTGCCCAGGGTACCACGGAGAAAGGGCTGGCATCTGCTTCTATAAATATAAAGAGGTCAGGGAAGATCTCTGGAGCAGTCCTACTGATAACCACAGGGTTGCTGGAGTCAAAGGGACTCCTCAGGCAATGGGTTGGGCCTGATCTCATCCCAGAAGACTTGTGGAGTTCTTGAGAGTGCAGACCACAGTTTGCTCCTCACACTCCCTTCCTGCAGCAGGGTGCCAGCCTCTTCTTGTGTGGTGCGTTAGAGCAGTAAAAAGAAGAACCATAAACAGGTGATGATTTTAGCCACGAGTGATGAGAGCTCTTTAAGAAAATTGAGGGATGTTTTCATAAGAACTCAGTTTTCCATCTCTGGAACTGTCTCCTTCATGAGATGCCTGAGTAATGACTGGCACAAAGATTTCTGTATCATGTCCCGGGGTCCTCAAAGTATGGCCCTCGGGCCACATGTCCACTGGGTGTTTTTGCCGCCGCTGCTGTCCTGTTTAGCAGTCAACTCATCCCTGGGCCCACAGTGAATTTGTCCATAGTTGTTTTGTTTTGTTTTAAACTATAGTCCAGCCCTCCAACGGTCTGAGGGACAGAGAACTGGCCTCGTTTTAAAAGTTTGAGGGCCCCCGAATGTATGCACAGTATTCAAAGCTGACTTAAATGGCCTTTCAATGACAAAATTTGGATTCTGCTCTGCCCCTTTTCTCCTTTTTTTCCCTCTTCTCTTCTTCCCCCTTCTTCTTTTCAATAGGAGTGAATCCAAGCATTACAGTATGCGTGGAATTTTGGTCAGATGAAAGTTCACCAGGTCTTCCACCATCAACAGACATGTCTGAGAATAAACTGTGTTACCCCCTGGCCTGCACTCCAGCAGCGTTCAATATGCAAGGGCAGTTGTGTCCTCAAGGAGGAGAGCACCCGCGTTGAGAAAGTGTGAGTGGTGGCCACACACAGCATGTGCCCACATCACGTCACTGAGCTCACAAAAGGCGAGCAGCTTAGCTCCAGAACCCACCCCCGTGTGGCTGAATGTGTGAGCCAGACAGAGACGAGCAGGCCCAGGGAGAATGGCACTTCTCTGCACCTCTTCCAACTTACCGATGAAAATCATTCTTCAGCCGAGATTCGGGTGGGCTAAAGGACTTCTGGGTACGCTGTAGGGGTCAGAGGTAGCTGGGCGTTCTACTCTTATGGTTTGCCCCATGGTACGGGCAAAGTCATGGTACCTTCAGTCACCTCCCACCCAGGTGGAAGTTGGACACTGAATAAAGAAGACCGAAGAAGAATTGGTGCGTTTGGGTTAGCTAGTGCCGGTGAAGAATACTGCAAGTCCCACAAACTGCCAAAAGAACAAACAAATCTGCCTCGGAAGAATTACAGCCAGGATGCTCCTTAGAAGTGAGACTTTGTCAGATGTACTTTGGACATGCTATCAGGAGAGGCCAGTCCCTGGAGAAGGACATCTTGCTTAAACAACAGAGGAGCAGCAAAAAAAGACCCTCGGTGAGATGTACTCATAACAGTGGCTGCAACAATGGGCCGAAGCATAAGAACCGCTGGAAAGAAGGTGAAGAACTGCATCCTGTTATCCAACGCATTGCTATGAGACACAACGGGCTTGAAGGTACTTGGCACCACCACCAACCCGTCACACAGAGCGTATGGAAGTCGCTGGAAACCAACACACAACTATTACTTTCTAAAAGCACAGTTAATGTACCACTCCTAAGATATTGGCTTCATCTAGACTGGGAAGCCACTCTGAAAATGCCGCTGCTCACTAAGGATCTAGGAAAAAAATGAATTTTGTTGTGCTGGAGCCCATATCTAGGTCGGATTGTATCTGGTTGTGCACAAACAAGTCTATCAAGTTGTCTTCAACCTCAGGATTGTGTCGGCATGGAAATTCCTTACATTTACTATCAACTGTACACCTCCAGTTTGCTCCAAACAGTACGATCACAGGCGAAACACTGGCTTTTAAATAGTTAAAATTCTGCCATACTGAATGCCTAGTCTGTTCCACAGAACGCATAGTCTCCCATAAGGTGAGAGTGACAGGGACAACTTCTGGTCAAGGATGATGGATGCCTAGAAGCACCTGTCCACGCTTTTCTTTCAAAGTGAAATATCTTATCGGAATGCAGATGGTAAAAGACAGAGCTGGGTTTTAGTCTTTCTCTTCGAAGACGACTTAGAAGAGTTCATTCAAACTTTCAGAATTTACTTTCTCTTCCTGAAAATAAACTAAACTAACCCCCATTTAAAAAGTCTTTCTTCTTCGAATGAAAGGGGGACAGAGAATTCAACTTGATAGAGGCATAGCTCATTTCATCGCACCTTACCTTGCTGCCCTTTGCAGATAAGGGGGCTTTTACAGCTGAAGGTCGCTGGCAGGGCTGTATAGAGCAAAAGTCTATTGGTGTCATTCTTCCTGTAACATGTGTTCACTTCATGTCATTGTGTCCCAGTTTGGCAATTCTCACAAAATTTTCAAACATCTTCCTAAAGTTAATGCATGTTTAATGGACTGCAGGAGCGTGTCAAAAAAAACCTTAAAAAAAAAAAAAGTTCAAAGAATCCCAAATATTTAGCTGACATTTGTCTTACTGTGGTGATCTGAAAGCCCATCCATAATTGTCTCCAAGGTGTATCTGTGTATGTGAGTTAGGTGTTGGGCTACTAATGGTTAGTGACCAGATTTTAAGCAGGATACCATTGAAGGGGGGGTGGGGGCGGGGCTCTTGATTAAAAATTTGGTCTTTATGCAGCAACAAGAATGTTTATAGAACGCAAAAATAATATTGCAGTATATTTATTTAATTTTAAAATACCACGGAAAGTGGGATGAATTGTTAAAAAGTGGGACGTCTGGTTGTCAGGTTGGCAGCTCAAAACCACTAGCGACTCCACAGGAGAAAGACTCAGTTTTCTGTTCTCAGAAGGATTGCAGTCTCAGGTCATCAAATTGCTGTGTCAGGTCATCAAATTAACTCCATGACAGTGAGTTTAAGGTTTTTGGTTTAAGTCAAACCTACCCTGTCTGTTGCTGTGAGTAGCCCCCAGATTACAAATCAGATCATTTCCCAAGTATGTCTTTAAGTGGAACTTTTAGATATGTCAGAACCAGGACATGTTATTCTGAGCCCTGGTGGCAAAAAGGGTTACATGGTGCATGTAACCCCAAGACCGGCAGTTTGAATTCACCAGCCCCCACAAGGAAGGAATAGGAAATTAAGAAACCACAGGAAGCAGTTCTGATCCATCCTGCTGGGTCACTGTGCATTGGAATCAACTCAGTACCTGTAGGTTTGGGGGGATTTTTTGTTTGTTGGTTTTGCTTTTTCAGGGCAAGAAAATGTTGGAAACCTTCTCAATGATTTAAAAGCTCCACACACAGCATGTGAAAATGATTGGCTTGACTAGGGTTGGTTCAATCATTTCACACAGAGGTCAAATTCACCTGCATCAAAGGGAAAGTAGGAGCTGTCCTGATGGCTAGTGGTTATGTGTAGGGCTACGAACCTCAAGGTCAGCAGTTCACAACCACCAGGTGCCTCTCTAGAGAAAGACAGGCCTTCCTACCCCCACAATGGATTAGCCCAGTGGTTCTCAACCTTCCTAATGCTGTGACCCTTCAAGACAGTTCCTCAATTAAAAAAAAAAAAGACAGTTCCTTAGGTTGTGGTGAACCCCAACCATAACATTATTTTCATTGCTGTTTCATAACTGTACTGTTATGAATCAGGCGATCCCTTTGAAAAGGGGTCAAGACCCACATGTTGAGAACTACTGAGTTAGTCAGTCTTGGAAATCCACAGGGGCAGCTTTACTCTGTCCTAAAGGGTCGCGATGAGTTGGTATCAACTCAGTGGCCATGAGTTTAGTTTGGTTTGGTTTGGTGGGGGTGGACTGTCCACAAGTCGGATGTTTGTAACCCAGGATTTTCCGTATTATGGATGCTTGGGTGCTATTACAACACTGCAAGCTATATTATCCATCTTTCAAACACTGTCAGGGTTACCCTTGATGGACAGATTTCACTAGAGCTTCCAGATAAGACTAGGAAGAAAGGCCTGAAGATCCATTTCCAAAATTTAGTCATCGTTAAGACCTATGGATCTCAACAGGACATTGACTGACTCACTTTGGCCATCACGAGGGATCCACCTGAAAAGAGAGCATACGTTTGGTGAAGAAGAGGGCCAGTGAGGGAAGGGTGAGATGGGATGGCATAGTAACTGCAAAGATAGACTCAGATGCAGCCAAGGTGAGGATGAATCAGGAAGTGGCAACGTTTCACTCTGCTTTCTGTAAGGTCCCCATGAGAGAGGGTCAGTGGTGGCCGCTGACAACTTATCTAAGAGTTAGATCAACCCTTGAGTGTTTGAAGGCCCAGACATAGACAAGGCCTACCGAGTCACACGTCTGCTTTACATTTACACACCCGATTCCCTCTGCCTTTTCCTGTCCGTGTCTCGTGGTCCCCTATTTCACCAGGAGATGAGCAGCAGTAAATACCAAAAAAACCAACAACACTATTTGCAAATTCTAGCAAAAATCAGAGACCCTGGTGTGGTAGAGGGTTATGACCTTGTTCACTACAAGGTCAGAGCTTCAAAACCACCAGCTGTTCCACAAGAGAAAGATAAGGCTTTTTACTCCTTTAAAGAGTGACAGCTTCGGACGCCCCCAGCAGCAGTTGTACCCTTTCCTGCAGAGTCACTGTCAATCAACTCAATGGCAGTGAGTTTGAACAAAAAGGAGAACGAGGTCTGTGGGTTCCTGGGGAGAATCACTCAGGCATAAACAGGCTCCACTGAGAACTGAGGACACTGTGACGGGAAGGACATGGGGGGAGGGGGTGCTAGCCCATTATCCACTCTACTGATAGTGTTAGGACATCACGTTGCCCTCCAGGTTTGGCAACCAGACAATCTGGGCTGATCATAAGCGCTCCACTTTAAGCCTGTCTTATCCTTCCATCGTTATTTGTAGAGTCTTCACTTTACTCTCAACACAGCGCTCAAGACTCTCTCTCGCAGTCTCGGACACCCTAGATAGGGTGAGTCAGAATCAACTGGAGCAGTGGGGCTAGGCCCAGCAGCTAAGAGAGAGACAAAAGGGCATATTGCCTCCTCAAGTTCCTGGGTAGTCTCTCTGCAGTCAGCTCCACTCCCTGACAGCACAAACTGGGATGGTTCTCGCAATGGGGACAGGGGAGGGCAGGGCCTGTGGTTCCTGTCCATCGCAGGGCTGCACCTCAAAGAATGCTCAAGTATTTGCCCTAGAAAAAGTATTCTGTCAGAAGCATGCAGGAGAGCCACGGTGTACCAAAAACAATGGAATTTATCTCAGTTAATAATCCAGGTTAGGTTTCATGGTGGCAACACAATGCCACTTCGAAAGTATGGCCACGCGTTGGAGGGCTCCCCGAAATCCCTGACAGAGTTAAAGTATGCTCTTTATGGTGTAAAATTGGGAAATGCCATTTTTAAGCAGCAAGATTTTCATTTTGCTTTTTATGACCACAGAAATTCCAGGATTCCTACTGGCACAGGGGTTGAACACTCATCAGAGAAGAGAAAGGTGGGAGTGTGGCCTCAAAGGCAACCCCTGGAGAAAGATAAAACCTTCTTCTTCCATAAAGATGAGGGGCTTGAAAGCCCTAGAGGACATTGCATTCTGTACCTATGAGCTCTCACCCACAGCAACCCTTATAGGACAGGGTAGAACTGCCCCTGTGAGTTTCTGTAACTTCTTATGGAAGTAGAGAGACTCATCTTCCTGCAAGAACAGCTGATGGTTTTGAACTGCTCCCCTTACAGTTAACAACCCGTTTAAGTCTCAATGGAAGTGAGTTTGGTTTGGGCTTAAAAGATCTCCATCAGTCCAAATCATATCTCACCTTCCAGGCCCGCGAATCTGACCCAAGGTGGGCCAACATTGAGTTTTCTGTGGTTTCAGCGACCTCACATAGCCTCAACATGCATAAACAAGATTCCCTGTGTATATTTTAGGCTGTTTGTCCCCCTTGCTTATTTTCACATTTGAATCAGGGCCCCAGCTCCCGCTGCTGTTGAGTGGATGAGCTCACCGATGAAATCATATGTGTCTGACTAGATGTGCACTCCACACAGCAATCTGTCTCTGAGTTTCGGGGAATCAGCTGCCAGGCCTTTCTTCTGCAGTACTTCGAGGTAGACAAGAACCACTACACTTTTCAGCTAGCAGCACCACCATTAATATACACCACACGGGGACGTGTGAATCACTTTAAGAGAAAGGTCAGGCGGACTGCCCCAGTAAGGATATATGTGTCAGAAACCCACAGAGAAAGTTCTTATCTGGTCACAGTGTGCATAGGAGTCGGAATTGACTTGAGGGCCATGGGTTGGGTTGGGTTTGGTTAAAGCAATAAAAGAAGCAGCTGTGAGGTTACATTCTCAAAAGGTAAATGCAGCCACCTAAGGTTTAATGTAAGAAAAGCCGTTGGGGACATTTTAGATACCAGCTGTTAAGAAAAGGGTTGACTTGTCACCCTATCATGAGGTCACCCACAAGAAGCAGCTTTACCAAAACGCCTTCCTGGAGAGATGCCGATGTCAGCCAGCCAAATATATAAGCTGCATGCCAAAATTTCTCAATTTCTACTCGACACGTCAACACTTCTGACATTTTGAATATAAATCCTTAACCACACATTTGCCTGTTCCAGCATGACAGCTTCTGGAAGCAACTTTCAGAGTGTTTTTTTTTTTTTAAGATGTTCCTCATACATTTTACGAATGTGCATGGGATTGTGAATAATGCTTTACATAAAATGTATGCCCGGGCTTACAGCTTAAAAAATTACTAGCTCAAGAGGCATACATTAAAGATTTCCATGAGCTTGTTAAATTTGATCTATTTTATTCCCTTAAACGGTTATAGTGAGGGTTGGTGTTTTTTTTTTTTTCTAAAAGCACACAAAAAATTCCAACACGTTGCCAACTTAGAAAGAGTGCATGAAAACCACCTCTCAGACTGTGTGGAATCCTGAGAAAATCCGCCCGTCTTTCCATAGGCTATAGGGAGCCCATGGGGTCAGTGGTGACAAGGTGAGCTGCAAACTACAAGTCAGCAGTTTGAGAACCAGCAGCTGTTCTTTGGGCGAAAGATGAAGCTTTCCACCATCTGAAAGATTTACAGTCTGGGACCCCCACAGGGGCAATTCTGCCCTGCCCTGCCCTGCCCTTCCAGGTTCTCTATGAGCCTGAGAGAGGTGGTTTTGTTTCATTTATCTGGGTACAGATCCAGACAAGCACACCCTGAGACTTGCCTGCCCCAGCCGGATTTTCTAGGCTATGATGACGTACAGAAAACATGTATGGCTTGCACAGTTATCTGAAATTCTTGAAAACAAGCGATCCCCCAAGTAGTGTGTCATGATTTTTTTATCTGCAAGCACAAGCACGTGCGCTTATTTATATCCCGGAGATTAACTCCAAGTCTAATTTTACTGCTCCCAGCATCCAGAGGCAGATTCCAGTTTTCTAACTACAAATGGAACTTGAGCTGGACCAAAGGCATTTTGAGAAGGTTTCACGTCGACTCCTCTGAAAAATGGAGGGTGTGATCCCATGTAATTAATGAAGGCTCCTTCATGCCCTTTGGCACATTATCTGGTGACTGCAGTAATCCAGGGCCAGCTGTCCCCACCTGTTGGTACACTGGAACTCTTGGACTTACCCAAAAGAGCAGATTGAGGGCGTAGAGCAGGCAGCGCAGGCACTTCACCGAGTCTTCCCTGGCCATTGTGAGCTGGCGGAGGGAGAGGCCCCATCCTCTCACCACATCCTACCCCCGCGGGCAAAACAGCAGCAGCGACCTGCGGGGACAACGGAAGGGGGGGACAGCGCCAATCCTCACCTGCTCTCCGGCCCCAGTTGTCCAGCCCTCAACCGGGTCCCAAATACCAAACTCGGAGCAGCCTCTAAGACCGGCTAGAACCGTCCCATCGGGTTTCCAAGGCTATAAATCCTTGGACGCACACTGCACCCCCCCCCCCCCCCCCCCCCCCCCCCCCCCCCCCCCCCCCCCC
>PVJH01007647.1:0-91118 GCA_004026705.1 Nesogale talazaci
GCTGAGTTCTCTGGGGAAGGAAAACCAGTGTTGTTGTTATTGTTGCTGTTATCATGGGGTCATCAAGTCAGTTCCAAGGGATAGCAACCCTTGGTACAGCAGAAGGAAACGCTTCCTGCCCTGCCCCTCCTCTCAAAGGGTCTGATGTTGGAGCCCATCCATGCAGCCCCTGTGTCCATCCAGCTGGTCGAGGGCTCCTCTGGTTTGATGGCCCGCTACTTTACCAAGCCTGATGCCTCTCTCTCCAGGGCCTAGTGTCTCCTGACAGCATGCCCAAAGTAAGGGAGGCCAAGCCTCACCATCCTTGCCTCTAAGGGGCACGCTGGCTGTCCTTCTTTCAAGACAGATCTGTTTGTCCTTTTGGTAATCCATGGTCCTCCTAACATGCTTCACCAGCACCATCATTCAAATGCATTGATGCATATGTATAAATAATTTTATATAATAAGAAACTGGTTCTAGTCTATCGGTCAAATATTAGACTCAATCCTTCCTCTGACTTTTGTAACTGCCAAGCTGATGAACCAGGAAGCTAGGACATGCACCAGGAAGCTGGAAGACCCCAGGCTGGTGAAGGCAGAAGTGCAGGAAGCCAAGATCAGCAATCAGACCCATGGCTGCAGAGTTGAATGAATCCAAGGTGGTTAGCAGGCAGCAGAACAGGCTGCTGAGAGCACCTGGGGTCAACAGGAATGTTTGGAGTAGATGAGCGAAGTGTAAGATCCAGACCAGCAAGAAAGAAAAGGTTCAAGCCTTCCTACTGCCTCTGTGTAGGTAGGAGTAGACCCCGCATTCCAGCGGAGGCTTCCTTTCAGTTGTATGAAGGGGATGCCCTGATTATGGCAGGAGCAGTCCACCCCAATCTTCCCACAAATGCTGAGCTGTTCACAAAATATTCAATCATGAGGCTGATTACATTATGCTGGACCACATCATCCTGGCTCAGCCAAGTGGGCATAGAGCTTCATTATCCCAGATGGATTGGCACAATAGCCATGGCTGAGCCATAGGCTCATACAGACCAACACTCATGAAGACAGTGCAGGGCCAAGTGTCCTAGACAAAATTCTCTACAGAAGCAGAGTCAGCAAAGCATAAATACCCCAAGGAAATGGGGGCTAGGGAAGCTGGTAAGTTCCAAATCCATAATTCAGACCTCAGGCTGGAGGTTTCCCTGGAGTCATATGGCAGGAAGGGCTGATGACCCCATAGCCTATTGGTCAGAACACAGCCTGTTGACTCTCAGACATGCAGAAGCTAGTGAATTCCAGACTCTGTAGCTCAGACAACAGGCTGCTAGCCCAAGTCCCAAGAACCAGGAGGCAGATGAAAATAAGCCAGATCCAAGATTCAGAGCAAGATCAAGAGCCTTCCAGAATAGCATCTGTCTGTCTGTCTATCACCTATCTAATGCAGGTCACATTCTCAAAGAAAATCCCCTTACATCACTGTAAGGATGTGACTTTTTAAAAGGCTATGATTTGAACCACACCCTCTTCTAAAACTGTGACTCAGCATACAGCCCACCCTCATCTTATCTCATTAGCATATACCCCACCGAATCATGGCCATCAAGTCTTTTCCAACTTACAGCAAGCCTATATAGCGTTTCTGAGACTATAAATTGACATGGGAGCAGAAAGCCTCTTCTTTCTTCCATAGAGTGATGGTGGGTCTGAACCACCAACCCGACAGTTATCCAATACTTCACTCACAGCACGACCATGACTCTTTTTATGAATTTATTGAAGTGAGAGTTTGCAACATATGAATGGAGAAGAATGACATGGTATCGCAAAATGGAAGCCAGACACTGCACTGGGCATCACAACCACCTATATTAGCTATCACACCAGACAGCATTTCATTCTGGTAGAGTCAATTATTTAAAATGGCCCTTCAGCCATAATCCCTCTTGTAATGCATTGTAAGTTTTAACCTGTGTGTCCGTGATTATCATTTCATTTGGGAGGGAGTTTTAGGTTACGCTAATGGGCAGGATTAAGGTGGGATCTATTTTGAACCTCTACTGGGTGTTTACTTGTGTTTTATTGACTACGCAAAGGCATTCAATGGTGTGGATCATGGAAAACGATGGATCACCTGGAGAAGAATAGGAATTCCAGAGCACCTCGTTGTGCTCATGCAGAACCTGTACATGGACGAAGAGGGAGTTGTGTGCACAGAATGAGGGAATGGTGCCTGGTAAGATCAGGAAAAGCGTGCACCAAGGTTGTGTCTTTTCATCATACTTATTTGATCTGTATGCTGAGCAGACAATTTGAGAAGCCGGATGATAGAAAGAAGAACTGGGCATCGGGATTGGGGGAAGACTTCTTTATTATCGATCTAAGGCTGATGACATAACATTGCTTGTTGCAAATGAAGAGGACCTGAAGCACCGGCTGATGAAGATCAGGGATTGAAGCCATCAATCTGTATTACAATTTAATGTAAGGAGAACTCAAATCCTACAATTGGATTGATAGATAAAAAGCATAATAAGTGGAGAAAAGGTTGAAGTAGTCCAGGGTTTCCTCTTGTTTGGCTCCACCATCAATACTCATGGAAGCAGCAGCATGACATCACATGACGCATTGCTGTGGGTAAATCTGGTGCACAAGATCTCCTCCAGGGTTGAGAAGTCAGATGCAGGCACTTCTAAGATGAAGGCAAGCCTGCCCCACGCCATGGTACTTCTCAGTTCCCTCATAGTAATTCGAATAAGGGACGCTGAGGAAGAACTGGGGCCTTTAAATGGTGGCGCTAGAAAAGAATGTGGAATGCACCATGGACTAGCAGTACTAACAAACCAATTTTTCTGGGAAGTACAGCCAGAATGCTCCTTAGAAGTGGGGGTGGTGAGGCTTTGTTTCCTCTAGGCAGGGCATTTTACCAGAAGAGACCTATCCCTTCTTTAGCGAAGAAATCATACTGGCTAACATAGAAGGGCAGCAAAAAAGAGAATGACCCTCTAAAGAATGGACTGACAAAGTGGTCACCACAATGGGCTGAAGCATAACACTTCTGAGGACGGTGCAGTTCCAGGTGGTGTTCTGTTCTGCAGTCCCTAGGGTTGCCATGAGACGGAACAGGTACAGTGGCACCTAAGATGACCAGAAGGTGTGATTCAAGTCACACCTCTATCAAAGCCATGCTCTTTATGGCTGAACATGCGCAGAAATAGAAGCTCTGCTTCAACTCTTGAGCAGCTTTTTCTCCTGACTCTGAATCCTGCATCTGATTTGCCTCTGCCTGACCTCCGTTTCTTGGCACTTGAATTGTTGCCTATCAACTGACTTGGGTTCACTAATTTCCATGGCCTTTTGGATAAGCTAAAAGACTTCTCTGCAGGGGCTCCCGGTGGACTTACGAACTTCGGGCTTGGAACTTCGCTTTGCCCACAGCCACATGAGCCATTTCTTTAAAGCCACAGGAGTCCTGTGAGATATGGTAGCAGATTGAAGAACCCCAGGGCATGATGAGATATACTCAGAGGAGACGTGGGAGCAGATTCTGGGGATGACGGACCGGTAGAGCATTTTGGAAGGGTGGAGTGCATGTGACATCTCTACCCTTCACATCGTGGCAACTGGTCTTGGATATATTTTTCTAAATGAAATTCTTTCCCCAGTTATGTTGGAGTTAACTTAAGAGCACAAAAGAACCACTACAACCGATCATTGTCCTTTCTGGAGTGTGATCAAAGATCTCTAGTCTAGAAAGCCAGAGAGCAGGGTCTAATTCTGCTTCTGAAGCTGGATTGAAGGCCTTGTAGGGAATGTACTCCTCTTCGTCCCTCCCTTTTGGCTGTTAGCTGGAGGGGCATGATTGGGCAGCACCTGGCACCCCTAGGTAAAAAAGGACCCTGGTTAGGGACGGTGCATCACTGAGCAGGAAGCAGTCTCAGCCATGCTCTCTGGAGCACCATACAGGCCCAGACTCCCTTGACCAGAGAGAGAAACAAACACCTTCCATGCTCAAGCCTCTGTTGATTTGGGCTATCTGCCATTCTCAACTGACGCTGCTTTTAAACCAATCTATCCCCTTCCTCCCAAAGTTAAGTGTCCTCATTATACTTAAAGTGACAAATAATCCACAGTGACCCAGTGAGTGATTTTCATGAGCTCCAATCCTAACTCAACCTACTGCAAACAAGTCCATTCTAATTCACAGTGTTCCCACGTAGTGTTTCTGAGACGCTGTCAGTCCTTATGGGCGCAGATGGCCTCATCTTTCTCCCTCAGAGAAGTTGCTGGGTTTGAACCACCAACCCTACAATCTCATACCAACCCAACAGTCCCACGGGGGCTAGTTTTCAGAAGCTCAGGAGCTTTAACAATGAAGTAAATATCAAAAATAAAACCATAGAAGGATCACGTCCCTTCCCCAGGCATCACCCGTCCTCCCCCTTATCTGCACGGTAGTTCTCATTTCTGTGCTCCTGGTGGCGCAGTTGTTATGCACTGGGCTGCTCAGCCCAGTGCCTGCAGTTCAAAACCACCAGTTGCCCTGAGGGAGAAAGACGAGATTTTCTACTCCCATCAAGAGTCACAGGAAGCCCGCAGGGGGCAGTTCTATGCTGACTGAAAGGGTCCCTATGCATCAGATTTGACTTGATGGCAGGGTTTGGATTTTTGCTTTTTTGCTCTCAGGCAGAGCCAGCACTGTCATGATTATCCTCTTTCCCCGATGAGAAATTGGAGGCTCAGAGGGTTTAAATAATTGCTCAAGATGACACAACTGTTATTCAAATCTAAACCCTGAGACTCCAGGTCAGACTCTCAGTCGGTGTGACTCGCCTGTCTTCTTTCTGTCCACATCCCCCTCATCCAATGCCTCCTCCTCTTCGCCAGAACATCCATCGCCGTGCATCGTGTCACCCTGAAGGGTTCTCTGGGGACAATATTGAAGGGCCCAGGAAGCATCACAGGAAGACAGAAGGAATGCACCGGGAGAGTTACTGTACCAAGCAGAATTGGTAGTCACCCAACCATTTTAGGAGGCAGCATCTGACCGAGAGTTGATGATGGTAAAGATGAAAGAAAGAGATCCAAGCTGTACTGAAGTCAACGGCCAAAAGCGAGGCTCTGGCAGATGACAGAAGACCGAGCGAAACACTTCAACAAACTAATGTGGCCCTGGTGGGGCTCACTTACCCATGCCAAGAAATTAGGAAGAAAGCCGCTTGGCCAACTGACTGGGAGAGATCCATACTTGCGTTCACACCAAAGAAAGGTGACCCAACAGGGTGTGCAAGTGACTGAACAATATCTTTAATAGCACACCTAAAGGAAAAGATTGCTGAGGGTGATTTAAAACTTCTTACCGCAGTACACCGACAGGAAGCTGCCAGAAACTCAAGCCAGACTCAGGGCTCTCATTGTTGCCATCAGATGGATCTTGGCAGAAAGCAGAGGATACCAGAAGGATGCTTACTTGTGTTTTATTAACTAGGCAAAGCCATCCGACTGTGTGGATCCTGATAACGATGGATAACGTTAAGATGAATGTGAGTTCCAGCTTACTGACTGTGCTCTCGCAGAGCCTGTACCTCCATCAGGTGGCACTCCCTGGAACAGAACAGGGAGAGTCTAGAGAGTTAGTTTGTTTTAGAAAGAAAGGTGTGTAACAGGGTTCTACCTTTCACCCTCCATATTCACTCTGGGTGCTGAACAGACAACCAGAGAATCCAGATGACCTGAAGAAGAACGTGGCATCAGGATTGGAGGGAGGCTCACCAACAACTTGCGATGTGCAGAGGCAATCTCCTTGCTCCCTGAAAACCAAGCAGGCTTGAAGCACTTAATGGTGAGGATCAGAGACTGCAGCCTTCAGCATGGGTCACACGTCAACAGAAAGAGAGCAAACATCCGCACAGCTGGACCAACACACAACATGGTGATACCACGGGAAGAGATCCCCATGTCCAGGATTCTGCTTCCTTGGGATCCACAATTCACACTCCTCTAGACATCAGTCATCAACATTCAAAAAACGTTTTTTTTTTTTTTAATTGGGCATGTCTGCTCCAGGAGACCCCTTTCACGTGTGGGTTGAAGAGCAAAGATGTCACTCTAAGAACATCCCAAGCCATACATGGAATTTCCCATTGTTCTATATGCACGTGGAAGTTGGTCCAAGAATAGAGAAGACTGTAAAAGAATTGATGCATTTGAATTACAGGGCTGATTAGGAATATTGAAAATACCCTGACCCGTCAGAAGAACGCATGAATCTGTCTTGGAAGAAGTCCAGTCAGAATGGACCTTCTCACCTGCTCTGGACATGCTGTCAAGAGGTACTGGAGCTGGGAGAAGGACATCACTCTTGGTAAAGTTGAGGGTCAGTACAAAGGGAGAGGCCTTCAAAGGGCAGGATGGATGCAGTGGCTGCCATGTAGGAAGGACTGTGAGACTGGCCTGGGGTGAAGGAGGGCTTTGGTCTCATGTGGATAAGGATACTAGGTTGGAATCAAATGCCTGACACCCAGCAACATACCACTTGGCTGTCAGCTTGTCATAGCGTGGTGGCTTGTGTGATCCTGGGAGGCTGGAAGCTATGTCTCTGGAGGTGTGCCAAAAGGAGGAAGGCCCTAAATTAGCTGGGTCCACCTGGTGGCTACAACCATGGGCTTGGCCATAACAATTGTGAGGATGGAGGGACAGCGGGATATCTCATTCTGTTGTGCATCGAGCTGTGATGGGCCAGACCGACTTGATGGCACCAAATACCACCATCACCACTACCAACAACATCACCAACACCACCATCACCATCATCACCACCAACACCAAAAACACCAATACCAACAATACCAACACCAACACCAAGAACAACACTACCAACACTAAGCCAGGAACTAGCTGCTGTGGATTTCAGACCCAGTTTTGCCTGGTGTCTGAGTCAGTAGAGATCTTCCGGAACCATCATGCTTTGCAATGGCTCATGGCCTTCACGATCCCCCTGGCGGATCAAGACGGCAGCTCTGTGTGTCGTCACACAGACCAGAGGCAGCACAGGGGAGGGCACGTCAGGTGAGGGTGTTGGAATAGGGGAGCAGTAAGAGCAAGGCCATAGGAGCTGGGGTTTGAAGGATGGCAAGCTGTTTGCTAGAGAGACAGCGGGGAGCACATTACGGGGGAAGGGAGCCACCTGTGTGAGAGGGGGTAGCTGTCACCAGGCAAGTGTGTGTAGGAAATAGTGGTCTAGTTAACTGTGCTGTCACATTGCCATGAGTGTGTGCTGGCCTCCCTCGTGAAGAAAGACCTGGTGACCCACTTCAGAAGCATCGGTCCTGGAGAACCCTTCTGGGGCACGCTTCTACCCTGACAGCACCTGAGGCCAGCAGGAGGCTCGGGCCACTTCGCTGCCACCGACTTATCTTCCTCTGAGAAGGGCCTGCACCCAGAACTCTTGTCCAGAACAGTTGGGTGCTGGGCTGACCCACTCGGGTGTCCACGGCAGATTCTCGAGTCCCTGGATGCTTCCGACATGTCTGACTAAGGTCAACATCAAAATCCTCACTCCCAGCCATAAAGTAGAGCCTCCAAAGTGCCACAAAAGGCAGGTCTCCAGGCAAACACCTTGGTGTGAAAATCCCACGGTCCACAAGAAGAGGCTGAGTCTAGCACCTCCTTCCCCTGGGAGTCAATGCCACACCAAGAGGCGAGGTGGGATGTAAAGCGGGAAATGGTCTCTCCCTTTGTTCCTTCAGTCCTCCATCATGCTGGGGACCATCAGCTATTGTTGGTCGGTATCAGGGAGCATTGATCAGGGATCAGTTCTGACTCACCGAGACCCTTCCTGTCCAGAGTAAAACACCGCCCGGAGCCATCAAGGCACATCTGGTTGCAGCTGCTGCGTCAATCCAGCGTCTTGAGGGTCTTCCCTGTTCCAGTCTCCTGGAAGATGGCGGCGGGCTCTCTGTTTGGGGGCTTCCCAAAGCAGAGTGGGAAACAAGGGCATGGGGGCAGGTGATTGATTTAGGAGGTGATTACAGAAGCGGGAGTGGGGGGGGAGCATTGGGGGAGAGAGAGCAGGAAAAGTCAGCAGAGGTTGTGCTACAGAACCACGTAGCACTGAGGGATGGGTGTGATACACTGGGACGCGCCCCCCTTCCCCCACAATGTAGATGGACCCTCCCAACAGCACCTGCAAAACAACCAGCTGAGTTTCTGTCACCTTCCCACCTGACCGACTGCTCAGGGAGCCGTGGAGGTGGCAATGCCAGTGTTGCCAGGCTGTGCTCCCTGAGCAGGCTGTGTCAAGGGGAAGGGGGGCGGCATTCTTGAGGACCCATCCACAGGATTTTGGCTGACACCCTACATGGACCTAGGGGATGGGATGCCTCCAGGCAAGGAACAAAAGAACCCTAAGCCCTGCCCTCCTGGAACTTCCACTCTAGCAAAGGTGTTTCAGAGTAAACAGAAATAAGACAAATCAATCAATGATGGGTTGGAAAGAGTGAGGATTAGGCGGACACACAGCACAGAGAACCAGAGAGGGGGGAGGAAGCTGCCCTGTGCGTTGCGTGACCAGACCCCATCTTATTGGAAAGTGACAGGTGAGCTAAGGGTTGGACAACTCCAGGAGAAAGAGTGAGCATCCCTGTTGTCCAGGCAAGACTGTTCCAGGCCGAGGGAAGAGTACGGTGCAGCCCCGAGGCTGGGGATACGGAGACGGAGCAGCTGCACAGGTGACGAGGGAGCACCCCACCCGCCTGATCAGTGCATCCCCAATACACACAGGGCCCCTTGGGCACGCTGAAGAGCCCCAGTGGCTCAGTGGATAAAGTGCTCGAAAGCAAACCCCAAAGTCAGCTCTTTGGACCTCCCGGTGGGTTCAAGGTGAGAATTGGGTGACAGACACTTCCCCGTGAACCCATGGAAATCCTGTGGAAGAAGCTCTCTTCTGTCCTTGGAGGTCACTAAGAATTAGAATAGACAAGCAGGTCCCCTGGTCTTGTAGTAAAGATTGGACACTGTCAGGTCCCTGAATTCAAAAGAAGTAGGCACGTGAGGTTCCCTGCCTGGATGCCTCTCCCCAAGAGTAGAGGAATCTCTCTGTAGGGCTCAGACGGCCCTGCTTCCTGGTGGGCTTGCTCTGCCCTGACCTTGGGCAACTTGCCGTCTGTCTAATGTCCCCCACAGTCACCCAGTAAGGGCAGCACAACCCCAACTGCTGGACTCGGACTCACGGCAACCCCACCAAGGCCAGAGTCATTCTGAGCACCACACGGTTGCCAATAGCTGAAGTTTCAGAAGTCCTGGACTTGTCTTCTAACATGTCTCTGGGTGGACCCCAACCTCCACCCTTTTGGTTAGCCCCACCGGAGACCCCAAGGTGAATCCAGCATGCCTGTTTTACAGCCAGGGAAACAGCTCAGGACACTTCCCAGTTTTGTACGAGCCCCACGGCTTGCTGAATCCATGACGACACACCCCGTGGTGACTGCAGTCCAGAGTGAGAGGTGCCACAGAGGATGGGAGAACAAGCACTGGCTGAATAGGAACCAGTCAAGTCAACAAGAAGGGGGGGCATTCCTCTCCCCCTTCTCTCTAGAGAGTGTAGCCCAAGCAAAGCAGGGAGATGGGGAGCTGTAAAGACAGCAAAGGAGGAAGAAGCTTGGGCAGAAGTACCGAGTGCAGGGTTGAGTTAGTGAGGCGCTTGAAGCAGGCAGAAGCCACCGAGTTTGAAGTTTAGAGTGTTTGCATGTACAAGAGCAGCACAAAGGCCACATCCGACCTCTCCAGCTACACAAGGGGGAAGGGGTACCTCACTCCATATCAGCTCAAGGCTGTTATCTATGAAGCAGAGGAGACATGCCTCCCTCTCCCTCCTTCATTTGACCAAGCATCCCTCCCCCTTCCCTGCTGAGTTGGATAAGCCATTGCAATGGTCACCTGGAACTCACAGACACTATGGATTTTTTTTTGGGGGGGGGGAGTTCCAAATGAGCATCAGAAATGTTAAGGACACAGCTCTTTCGTCATTAACATCTCTTTCCTGTCATGCCAGCCTCTCCGGTCCTCAGCCTCTGAGAGACCTGGCTCCATAATCTCTGCCCTTCTTGGGAGTGCGTTACAAAGTTCCTTTAGAGCTGATAAAAGGGCAATCCACTCTGCCAATGCTTTCTACCTGGAGGTATTTCACTTTACTCTTTCTCTGGGCCAGGAAGTCCACCTCTCTGCTTGTGTCTTCAGGTGCTCTGCTGCCTCTGCTCTCACAGCCTCTTCACAGAGGGATCTCAGGGTTCCGACGATATGCCCTGCTCATGGCGCTTGTTTCATGGTCAGGAGGTCCTTCGTTCCTGCTTCTAAGAAGACGCACTTTATACCCAGGGGAATGGAAAGACCGACCAATCCCCATGGTAGAGTCCCACACACCTTACTTGCATGTTCCCACCCAGTTATCTGATGGGAGTGACAAAGCGTATGGGTGGAAGAGGCAAAGCAAGTAATGTAGTGCAGTGCGGTATGTTTCTCCTCCCTCTGTTTGAAAGTGAGATCTTGGCTAATAGGCCCGGACTCTCGGTCCTGTGCTGGATTGAGGAGCTGGCTCTCCGCTAAAAGGGCATCCCTTCTTGGTGAAGGCTAGGGTGTTTGAACCAGATTGGCTCTGCCAAAGGAGCGGACTGGATGATTCTTCAGGGGAGTAGAAAAATGGCAGGAGGTCAGGCTGAGACATCGGCCAAGCCCAGTGTGAATAATTATCTCCAAAATCTGGTTCTCTCCCTAAACTTTAAGTGATGGCGGCATGGAAGAAACAATAGGGGGGGGGGTCTCAAATGAAAGCTAAGAATATAGGTTGCATCTTGACTGCCCCCAATGCTCAAATGTCAATATGCAGAGAGATTTGTTCTAAATGTTCTTGGGGAAGAATTAAGTCCGGATTTGGAGCAAAACCAGGATTCTCTCTCTCTCTCTCTCTCTCTCTCTCTCTCTCTCTCACACACACACACACACACACACACACACCTACATAAGGAATCCTGCTCAGCCCTTTGATGACAGATCTTTGATGACAGATGTGAGACAAACCTCAGAGGGATAACTATTCAGTCACATCTCGTGTGCAAAGCCAAGCAGAGACTTGAGGCCTCCACCCACCACACCTGGCTTCTCAGGAAAGTATGCTTTCTGGACAATTTGACTGTGACCTAGGACGGATGACGCTGACTGGCCCCTACTTCATTCAGGCAAAGGCCCGTTGTGCATAGGGCGGGTTGCTATGGACCAGCACCCATGCAATAGCACCTAACAACAACGGCAATACTTTTTTTTTTTTAAGTAATTGTGTGTTCATTTGCAGAATCTTCACACATAATTAGAAAATTTCATGGTTTGACAATGAATACTCCCTCACAGGTTAAAAGCATTTCTTTTGTATTTACGTGTGTGTATGTGTGTGGGGGGGTTACTCCAAAACATCTGGATACCTTTTAGCACCCTAGTTGAGAAGCAGCATTTTGCCCCCTCTGTCCTTCAAGTCCTTCCGTCTGGCAGGGTGTCATGCTGTCGTGGCTTGTATGCTGCTGTGATTCTAGAAGCCATGCCCTTAGGTGTTCACATCCCAGCAGGGTCATCCTGAGGTAAAGAAAGTTTCAGCAGAGCTGGTAGGCTAAAACAGATGCCTAAGAAAGGCCTGGCTACCTACTTCAGAAAATCAGCCAACCCAAACAAACCACGTGAATCACAACCGAACACTGTCCAGCAGCTTGCTTGCTTGTAACACATGGTCAGTAGGGGCTTGTCTCACGAGGAAAGCATCGTGTTTGATGGCATAGACATCCTGCATGGGCGAGGAGGACTCGTGGGGAGACGGACAGGTGCCATAGCTGGGCGATAGACTGGAGCGTGCCAACGGTTATGAGGAGCATGTGGAATGGGGCAACATTTTAATCTGTTGCAGATCAGGTGACCAAAAAATAGGTAGTAACTCAAAGACAGTGAATGATCTTTTGAAAAAAAAATGCTAGAGATCATCCTTTCCTTCCTTCTCTTCATTTTCTCTCTCTTGTTCCTGTTCTTTTTATTTTTAGCAGTTACTATGTGTCAGCCTATGTGTTTACATAGGTGGCCTCACATAATCTTCCTAAGAACCTGGGGATCTGAGTATGATAATCTGGCTAGATGGAGAAAGGCAACAGACATCAGAGTCTTCGGAAACTCACCAGGGATGACACAGCGAACAGGAATCAAGCCGTCTGACTCAAAGAGCTAGGTGTTCTTGGCCAACACGAGCCTTTTCCCTTCTAGAACTTTCTGGTACTGATAGCAAAGGGAAGAGCGGAGGAAAACCATGAGGATGGTCTTTCGATTCTTTCAAGTCTTCAGAGTTACCCACCTTAAAAAAAAATTCCGGAGCTGTTATGGTTCTCTTGCCTGATTTTCTACATGTGGCCGCTGCCTCTAGACTCTGCTTTCATCTGGAGTGCCTGGAAAAGAGGGCCTGAAGGAAGGCTAGTGGGGAGGCATGTGTAGGGCGGGCAATCCCGCTCAGCAAGAGTCAGGAAACAGGAAGGTAGGCAACAAATCCAAGACATTGGTCCATTTACCTGGCTATCATCTTGCCAGGGAACATAGCCAATGATGCCGTCACACATGACAACTTTAAATAAGCTAGATGCTACCAGGACTGGAGAAAGGAAGAAGATTCAGTGGTCAGATCTTTCTGGAGTCCGGCTTCTCATTAATCCAAAGTCATTCAGTTCATTCAGGCTGGGTCCCTCCACCTTGCTCATAGCTACCAGGGAAGCCACTTCCTACTTGCTGGGGTGGGGTGTGGGGTCAGCGGGTTGTGGGGTGGAGGGGACTCCCTCTGAGTCTGGGATGGGTGGTAGGATTCCCAAAATCTCCATGACTCTGATCAGGTTAGACTCATCTCCCACACCAGTGTGGCCCCTGACCACATGGCAGGGTAGAGGCTCTACTGGAACTCAGCTCTCACTCTGGCAGAAATCAAAGGAGACAGAGCAGTGGAGTTCATGGCATTCCTTTCTTTTCCACAGCATCTGGGGCTGGTGAGGTAGGTGTGACTAAGAAAATTTAGAGAGGTGCATACATTGAGCCCAAAACAGTCCACCCCTTGTCTCATTTTGAGTTGCTGAAATTCCTATGATATTTAGATCTATTTTAAGATAAAAATATCATCCATGTGAAAGAGGAGGTACAACTGGCCTAGGTAGTGGCCCATGACAACCACCTAAAAATACACAAAAAGATGATCATCTCCTGCAAGAGGTTCACGGCTTCTGCTGGTCCCTGTCCCACGCTTGGTTAGGGCTGTGATCTCTGTCATTCCCCCATGCAAACCTTCAGAGAACAACCACCACTGGCATTCTCAAGGTCACCAGTCCCCTCCCCCAATGTGGTTTTCTCTCAGTTGAGGCCATGTTCCCTGGGGTCTTCTGGAGAGCAGAGTTATGAAGATCACGGGTTTCAGGATGCTAACATTCGCCCCTCTTTGAGTCTTTGAATCCTTTTCTCAAAATTGTGCCAAGAGAGTTTTGTCATTATCATCTCATTTACTGTGGGCTATGGTGGTTGCATGTTGAACTATGGTTCTCAAGGTTGGTGGTTTGAAACCACCTGCCACTCTCTGGGAGAGGACAGAACTTTCTCCTCCCATGAAGAGCTACGCTCTCAGAAACTCACAGGGGCAGTTCTGCCCTATGGTACAGGATTGCTGTGGGTCAGAATCGACTTGGGGGCAGTACATTTAGTTTTATTTACTTTATATTTTGGTTTATCCTCAGAAGGACAAGCACCCTCTTGTGGGGTGCCCGCCCCAATGAGGTCATAGCTTGGTCTCCAGGTGAAACAAAACAATTCTATTCTGACAAGGAGTAACAAGTTGATTCTACCAGCCAAGGGATTTCGGTATCCAAGGTTTTCAGACTTGTCCACCCAAATGTCTGTCTTCTAGATCAGTGGTCAACAAACTGCGGCTCGTGAGTCACATGCAGCTCTTCAGTCTGTACGTGTGATTCTGAAGTAAAACTGAAAAATCTTCAAGAATACTTTCCAGAGGGCTGAGCCCCGGTGGTGTAGCGGTTGTGCACAGGACTGCGGCCCACTGGGTTGGAGGTTCGATTCCAGCTCCACGGAGCAAAGGCTGGGCCTCCTACTCCCACCACCAGAGGGCAGTGATACCCCTCCCCCCCCCAAAAAAAAGAATATTTTCCAGAGAGTGGTGGTTTCATTTGCTTGTAACTATATATTTATGGCCCTCAAATAATTTTTAAATTGGCATGAGGGCCAGGATTGTCCCTTCCATCTCAAAAGTTTTCCAACCCCGGTTCTAGTTGGCATTTCCTCTCAGATCTCTCACCGGGATGGGTGATAATGTGGGAGGCTGTGAGGTTAGTCATCTTTTCAACTTTTCCATCTTTACTATTAGGTCCTAGGCCTGATACGATACTATCAGATCCTAGGTTTTCAGCACAGTCAGTCCTATGGTTTTCAAGAGATGAGAGTATGCTTAAAGCTTTCCCCCAAAAGGCCTTACATTGACCATTAGCTGCTCTGAGTTATCATGTTCTTTTTGTCGGACCCTCCGAACTGTATGAGGAAGCACCCTAACCCCCAAACCCTTATGATACCCAATTAATTGCCCTACGTCGATCAAGGGCAGCAGCCACCTGAACCGTGCTTCAGTTGGCCACAGGTGAAAACTCTAGCACTTGCGACATCAATGTATGCCCCCGCTCACCACCAGCAATGAGGGCCCAACTCCAGAGCCCCATTCTGAAGGTCACACTTAAGACACCCCTCACCGGAGCTTGGGGTTTCTAGAAGCAGGAGCACCGTGGCGATGCTTGCTTGCTAGCTTTCTCTGGCATGATGGGATTCTCAGCATCTGGAAAGGGAAGCAGGCATGGAGAGCAGTGACAACAGGGATGTGAGTTCCTAAACTGGCCTGAGTTTCACACTGGACATCTCCTGATGGGCCTGTGTCGATCTCGGTGGACTAGGGAAACAAATCCATAGACACTCATATCTGTATCAGAAAGTGGTTTATCATATACACAAGAGCAATTGAATACTGAGAAAACATCCCCAGCCCAGTCCAGATCAAGTCCAATAATTAGCCCATACCTCCAATAACAATCTGTAGAGTCCTCTTCAGACTCATGAAACACATACAATGATACTGAATGCAGGCAGATCACAGGCCAGTGGGTGGGAGGTCGCGTGGATCCAGCAGCGTTGTAAGCATCTCAGTATTTGCAGGGGACTCCACATGGCTTCTCCGGCTCCAGAGGTCTGGGTACACATGTCTTCTCCACAGGGATGTCTCGAAGGGAGTGAGTCAAAAGAGGGAGTGTTCCACCTCGAAGGAGGAAATTCAGGGTTCTCGGGATCCTCAAGAGAAGGCCACGCCTACACAGAGGCCTCACTGGCTCTATCCTGATTGACAGGATAGACTCCACCCCTACACTCTTAATCCTCAAATTGACACCAGATGATGTAACTACCGCGGTGCCCAAAGGAATCACTGGTCTCCATGTGGTAGATGTTTGCAGCCCTCACTGTTCACAGTCAACATTTGCACCTCCAAGTCCCTCACGCCCAGCATTTTCAGGTGCAGCTCCCCGGTCTTTCTAGACAGACCCCATGACCCCTGCAGTGAGGTGCTGAGCCCTGAAGAAGTGAAGGAGTCGAGCTTCCCTAGGTCCTACCAACACAGAATCTGGTTTCTCCCTGAGGAAGGTAGGTGTGTAGAGGGCACGGACGGGTGAAGAGGTGACTCTCGGGAGACCCAGACAAACACAGAGGGCCCAATGAGAGATGCAGCTCCTTCCCAGCATGCAAAAGGGGAGGGAGGGGGCCCCCCTAATACCGAACCTGTAATCGGGGCTCATACTCTCCAGTCCCAGGTGACCAACATGGAGAGCCTCACCTCTGAAGGTGCTACCCGAGATGATGGCATTTACCTCACAAGGTTGTGAGACACGAAGTAAAGCAATGTGCCAAGGGACAGGGGTAGGAGCTGTATGCAAAAAGGGCAGAGGTTGTTGCCACAGCCTCAACTCGCAAATGGGTATCCAGCTTAGGCCTCCCAGGCATTAAAATAACCACTGTTGATGTGACCTCCGCTGACCAAGATTAGCTGAGAGTCCAGCTTTCAACTGCTTGATGAGAGAAAATCAGCTCCCTTGCCCCGCCCCCCCCCCAGGCTTTTCTCCCTAGGCTTAAGGGCAGTGACAATAATCAATCCAGCATTGTCCACTTTTCTTCGCCCATCCCCAGGGGCCCTGTGGGCTTTCGGTGGCACCCACCGACACTGTACATGCACGTATGAATGAGTCATTGAGTGAGTGCATGAACGAACAAACGTCTCCTCATCTTTGTCAAGGAGGTTAGCAAGGCCTGAATGCCCCCAAGCCCACCCCAGTGGGTCACCTCTGAGACCCCGAGGGCCCCATGCCTGCCCTCTCCTCCCACACCACGAGACTCTGAGTGCCTCTAAGTGGACTCCAGCACCCGCTCACGGCAGCCCCGTCCGTGTGTGCCAAGTCTCGTGTCCGCGGGCTGGTTTGCCAAAAGCCCATCAGTCAGTCAGTAACATCCTATCAAGGCGGGCTCCCAGGGACCCTCGTGGTTAGACTGGGGCTGCCCTCCTCAAAGCTGGCAGTTTGAAACTACTGGCTGCTCTGAGGGATAAAGATGGGGTTCTCTAATCCTATAAACAGTCTCAAACTCAGGAGGGGGGCCGGGGGAGAGTTCTACCTTGTCCTATAGGATTGCAATGAATCAGAAACAGATCGCCAGACCCTTCCCTCCCCCCCGCCCCCCGCCCCCTGCTTAGGTGTCTCCAGAGGGGCTCAAAGCTCCAGCCTCTCAGGAGTCCAATAGACTTCCCAAGAGTGAATGTGTTACACTGTGGGGTAGGGGGTCCCACTAGCGGGCAGACCCCTTTCTCAAACCACCCCTCCCTGGGATGACTGCACACAGGGAAACGGCGGCGATGACTATCCTCTCCCTGATCACACCCCGGGGTCCAGGACAGTGGGATGGGCCCTTCAGCCTCGCGCAGGGCGCTGAGGGCGTCACGTGCACAAGAGGCGGGAGCAGTGCACAAGAGGCGGGAGCAGTGCGCAGGAACTAAAGGGAGGCAGTTGTTAATCATGGCGGCCAAGCCAGCTATGGCTCAGAATGACCTTTACCGAAACAGAAGGAAGCAGTGTCCGGTCCACTCCATCCTCACGACCTCTGAGATGTTTGAGGCACTGAGGGGGCTTCCCAGAGGGACCTTCTTTTGAGCCAGCCCATGCAAGGAAGCTACTATTACCTAGAGTCTCTGTGTATTTGGAGGGACTGAAGGGTATCCACAGGCAGTGGGGAAACCCAGTGGCATCCAGTTGAATTCCACGCGGGTTCTGAGTGCACCTCTCAGCAGCGCAGACCACCTCATCTTTCTCCTGCTGAGCACCTGGCTGGCCATGAACGGCTGTCCTTGAGGCTAGCAGCTCAACGCTTAACCCCAGGGGGCAAAATACTCAGAAACTATTCAGTGAAGGCACTTGGGTACAGGGTACCCTGGCGCAGCCTAAAACGGAACAAGGCCCAGCGTTGGCGGCCATCTGGGCACCCTCAACTCAGGTACCCAAGCCTGAATGCTGCCCTGAAGTCCGGGGCCCACTGGTGCGAAAACAGTGGGGATGAATACTTCTGTGAGAACGGACTTGTTGATGAGCTTGCATGGAGAAGTTTGCAGGTGGTTAAGGGGACGTCGCAGGGGGTCTAAGGAGATCCTTCCCACAGCTGCCCACAACTCTTGCCCATAGGAGATGGAGGCGTGGGCGCGTGGCCCCCGTAAGGGGAGGTGGCCTGAGGATGTTGTGACCCCATGAAGCCCAAAGAGAGTCTCCCCAAGACTGGGAAGGTGGAAAGCAACACACACACACACACACACACACACAGTGGAGCGCCCAGGTCCTCCCGGGCGGAAAGGGAGAGCTCTCAGCGCCCACTACACAATCGCCTCGCTAGATGGAGACGCGGCCTCACTGCAGCGGCGGCGCCTGCGGGCGCGGGCGGGCGGGCGGCGGCGGCGGGGCTGGCGCGGCTCACGTCTGTTTTCCTCTTTCGTGCCGTGTTGATCTCGCCTCCGCCCGCGGCCCTGCTGCCCGCGCGGCCGCTCCGGCCCGCGCCCCCGCCGCTGCCTCTCGCGGGCCGGCGTGACGGGCGCGGCCAGCCGGCACCGGCGCGGCGCGGCGCCACCGGGCAGCGCGGGGACCCGGGGCGGCCTCGGCGCGGCGGGCGCCCGGGAGTCCTTCCCCGCCTCCGCTCGCTCGGCCCGGCCCGGGGTGCCGCCCTCCGGCCCCGCGCCCCGCTCCCCGGCCTCGCACCCCGCAGGCCCCGGCCGCGCGCAAACTTTTGCCCGGGTGCCCGACGCTCCTCTCCGCACGCGAAGCCCCCCGGCGCCCGCGCCGCCCCAGGGTGAGCACCGAGGCCCCGCCTACGGGGCGGGAGACTGGGGAGGCGGCGGGCTTTAAGTGGGGGCCGTCCGGCCGCTCCGAGGCAGAGCTGCGGCCGGCCGGGGACGCGGAGCGCCCTTGCCCGCGCCCAGGAGCCGCTGGGGCCTCCGCCAGCCCAGGTGGCACGAGGCGCGGGAGGGGCGGGGGCGGAGCTGGAGGCGGCGGCGGCGGGGGGTGGCGGCGGGGAGGGCAAAGAGGGGTGCGCTCGGAGGCTCCTCCGTTGCAGTGTACGCAGTGAGAGCCGCGGGGCAGAGGGGGGCGCGCAGCGTGCGATCTCGGCTGGCGTGGCCGCAGGGTTAGCGAGTGCGGCCGCAGGAGGGGGAGTGGTGCCCGCCGGTTGCAAGGGTGCGCGCAGTGGAGTGAGTTGGGTGCCTGGCTGTTGCTGGAGGTGTGCACGGGCCACGGGGTGCACGCAGGCTTCTGGGGGGTGTGCGCGTGGCCACCGTGTACTCTCGGGAGAAGGGGTGGCTTCTGGGCTGCAGGCTTCCTGGGAGTGTAAGCGCGGGGTCAGCGGTGGGCAGGCTGCGCTGAAGACAGCCTCGGGTGAGGGGCGTGCCTGCCCGGCTGGTTGGTTTGTGTATACTGGGGTCAGCTGCGGCAGCGCCCGGCGGTGTTGGAGCGACAGCGCATCTGAACTGAATCTCCTCGCCCTGTTCTCCTGACAGTTCGCCCGGGAGCGGCGTCCCTGGCCGAGATGCTGCTCGGGGACCTGGTGCTGCGCCCAGGCTGCTGCTGGTCCTCGCTGCTGCTGCACTGCGCCCTCCACCCGCTCTGGGGCTTCGTGCAGGTGAGCCGGGCGCGCTAGGGCTGGGCACTGCTGTCGGGTGTCCTGAACTGGGTACCTGTGGGGAAGAGCCCCTGCAGCTGTCCCTGCTATGGACTTGGAAAGTTGGGGATTTGAAAGGATGCTAGGTGGCCCGGGCAGTGGCCTGGCGTCCTGCAGAGCCAGGCCTTGAAACAGAAGGGGCCAAGGAGTACAGTGTCTTGCAAAAACGTGGAGGAAAAGAGAAAAGCCACGGGGCTTAACAAACTTAAAAAAAAAAAAAAGACTCGGGAATTTTGATTTCCTCATTTCCCATTAGGAACACTGAAAACCTTAAAATTCGCCTTCTCCAACTGGTCTTCTGAGCAGTTAGGAGTTAGGGTGTGAAAACATTCTCATGGGGCACAGAGGGAGACTGCCTGAGGATGGACATCCTATCCTGGACCCCCAACCTCCCAGACAGAAGTCAGGCAGCCACCAGCTGGACTTACTTTGTGGGAGAGAGAGAGAGAGACACTAACAGGTTTTGAATGCCTTCTAGAATGTTCCCAGTTAGTGGGACAAAGGAGTGAGAGGTGAAGAGATGGACTTTGGTGTCCTCCAGCCCTGCCTTTTGCTACTGCAAGGCTTTGGGCAGGTCCTTCATCTCTCTGAGCCCCATCTTCTTCCTCTCTGTGTGCTGTGGCGAGTATTTGATGAGATCAGGCTCGGAAGGAACAGAGTGCAGGGCCTAGAACTTGAGAAGTGTGGACAGATGATAATCGTGGTTAACGTTGGAGAGAAGCACGCAGCTCTGAGGTCTGGCCACCTCGTACCTCTACTAGGCTACCCCCACCCCCACCCCCTGCCCCAAGCCCCCTTCATGTGGTCCTGGGGGCACCTTAGGGCTTGGGGACTGTTCAGATGACTGCCCTGAGAGTCCGGAGAAACATAGGGGGTAATTTGCCGGTGTGTGCTGGTGAGGTCTTTGCTGGGGACCAGCTCCATCCAAATTGCTCAGATGGGGGCCTTGGTGAGAGAGCCAGGTGTGCCAGTCTAGTGTAAAGGGTGGCTGGTGGGCCCCCTCCTCAACTCCCCAAAGGCAGCCCCGACTTCCTGCCCCTCTCAGGCTGGCCTCTGTCTTACTCACAATTGCTTTCCTTTCGGAACTGACAGCTTTGTTTAATGTGTGAGACGGCGGTGATTATGCTCAGCTGCAGCTCCTCCGGAGTCGGGGTTTTGTCACTTTTAAACCCTCAGGCGGTTTGGGACCAACTTCCCTTGTCCATCAGCTCGGAGCCAGACCTCTGGGGCAACCTTCGTGCATTTTTGACCCTCCCATTGTTTGCAGTTTTCTCTCTTTCCGTAAGAGTACTCAGATCCTCTGGAGAGAAATTTGCCACTGATGTCTGTTTCTAAAGCTAGCCCTTCTGCCGGGCGTGGAGTGCTGTTTCTGTTGTGGTTGGTTGCAGTCCCCCCAATCCTGCCTCCTGGCACCCCGAGTTAAACAGAACGAGACCCTGCCCCATCCTGCACCGCCCGCAGTGTCAATCCATCCCATGGAGTCGTGCTTCCGCTTTTCTGCTCCTCTCTGCTGACCATGGTGTCTTTTGCCTGGTCCCTCCCGGCAACATGCAGATGCTGGAGATGAAGTCGCTGAGTGGAAACAGAACGCCCACTGCTTTCGGCTGTCACCACCAATAGACATAATGATGGGGAAAAGACTCCCCTGTTAAAGTGTTCTTCAGCCAAGCGGCACTAACACGCACAAGCGCACACGTGTGTGTGTTTCAGATGTTGCTCAATTCAAATCTATGAAAAGTCCAATAGACAAGAGGTTCTGCTGACAAGTACACTATAGGTAACATCTAGGCTTCAGATGGGGTGGGGGGTGAATTGACGAATGATTGGGACTTACACAAGAGGCCTTTGGACCAAGAGGTCTGGTCTCAAAGTCAAAGAGCCAAAACCAGGACCACACAGAAGAGGGGTAGAAGGGCAGGTGGGAGTGCTTCCTTGTAAGCCCAGGGAGTGAAATCTGTCTTGTCGTAGGAGGTTTTTTTTTTTTTTTTTTTTTTGACTCTAAAGGAAGCACCTTGAGCTCTCCATACCTTCCTTAGCATCTTGCCAGAAAAAAAACCCAGATGGTCAACTGTAGGGAGAGTGGTCCAAGATCACAGTGTCCGATCATCACTGCAGCCATTGATGAGGCAGGGGACCCATGGTTCCCCAAAGCACTGGGTTTCGCCACTGAAATCAACCCAAAGTCCCTCACTGCTGTCTGGATGATCAGAAGCATAATCCCTAAAGTCAGGTGGCCTTTAAATGGTCAGCCGACGTGGGGGTCAGGGAGCGGGGAGCAGGGGCGGGTGAACCATGTCCTTGCCTTCCCCTTCTTTTCTTTAATGGGCCTAGCACTGAGCTTTTGTGATTTTGGGTTCCTCTAAGTTCACTCCCTCCGCTCGGTGAAGGAGGATGACAGGCTGAGAGATTTATTGGGCGTGACAGCAATGTGTCTTATCAAGTTACTGGGGAGCTGGCCAGCCTCCATAAAGGATGCCAGAAGCCGTCATATCTGATGACCAGGGAGGCAGGCTCTGGCCAGGCGGTGGGGCTCGGCAGTGCTGAGGCGTGGCTCCCCCAGACCCAAGAGGTGCCAGCCTCCTCTCCCCTACACACACACACACACACACACACACACACACACACACACACGCTTCAGGAGGCTGCAGAATCCACAGGGCTCTTGCTCTGCACTGAGTCTTGTGTTCCTGCCAGGAATGGAGGCAGGGCTGCCCTTGTAGGGCATGATGATAGTCCATGTTGATAGTCCTTGTTGATAGTCCATGATGGAGAGATCATCAAGAGAGTTATGATAGGAAAGAGAACTCAGGGAGCAGGGGCCAGGCCAGCTGATCAGACCTGGCTGGGGAGCCCAGGATGCTTGGCAGATGCAGTACTTAAGCTGACATATGAGGGTGAGGAGGCAAGATGGGCAGCCAGGAGGAGAGGGGAGGCATTGGAGAAACCTTCCGCAGGCCAGCATCAGGGAAGGCTACTAACTAAGTGTGCTTCCTTTGGGCTTGACTGTGAGGGTTATGGAGACCACAGCGTGCCCTGTATTTTAACTGGCAACGCGTGGGAGGAGTGCAGCTCAGGAGGAGATGGCGGTGGTGACCTTAGGGAGGTGGCAGTAAGGAGGGAGGATAAGATGAATTCAAAGACGATGTGAGGGGCTACGGCCATGGGGCCACATGCCCTGAGAGCTGAACGCTACACTGATGGGCCCTGATGCTGGGCTGTGGACACCATGCCATCTGAGTTCACTGCACCCCCAGCCCCCTGCCAAAGCCAAGAAGTGTTTGGAGACAGGGAGGAGGATCCACTAGACACATTGAGGCACCTGGGTCTCTCCTCGGCCACCCCCCAGCCACGGAGACAGAAGCTCCGAGGAGGATGAGGAGTTCTGTTCTCTTTCACAGGCCCAGTGGCTGTGCCATGGGATGCTAACTGCAAGGCCAGCAGTTCAAAGCCACCAGCTCTCCGTGGGAGAAAGACCAGGGTTTCTACTCCCATAAAGAGTCCCAGCCTTGAAAACCCACAGGGATAGTTCCACTCTGTTGTGTGGGGCCGCTGTGAGTTGGCATCACTCGACGGCAGTGAGAGAAGTACTGGTGAGCAAGGGGCCGACCTGAAAGACCCTTTTCTCCGTGACTGACGCCGAGTGCACCAGAATGCGGCAGAGCAGGGGCAGCACGTGGTCGCCGGCAGAATGCATGGCAGTGTTGGTTCTGTGGACCGAGAGCAAGTCACTTACCACCTCGGCCTCCACCCCTTCTAAGGCAAGTCCAGCCTAGAGCAGGTGAACACCCCTGTGGGGACTCCCCAGGCTGCAGAGTAGCCAGTTGCCGAGACCTGGGGCCTAACATAGCACAACCAACCCATAGAACCAGCAAGGAAGCCGGCGGACAGACCGAGGGTTTCCCTGCTCTTGGGTAGACCCATCCCCCAAGACTTCTAACCAAGCACAGACTGATTACCAAGCACGCGGGCTGTCCCAGCCATTGAGTGTGAAGAGAATGCCTGTCACTCTGGTCATTCACGGGAGAAACGGGTGTGGGCCATGTGCTTGTGACCCAGTCACTCAAAACCAATTTCCCTTCTTGGAGTCGATGCTGACTCACAGCGAGCCTGGAGGGCAGAGTTCCAGGCTGGAACACAGGAGTTATGGGGAGTAGAGAGCCTCATCTTTCTCTCAAGGAGCGGCTGGTGGTATCAAGCTGCTGACCTTGGGGTGAGCAACCCAGTGTGTAATCCTCTGCGCCACCAGGGATCCTTTGGAGAGGCAAAGCACAGGCTGCCCACCTCCTGCCAGTGAAGACGTTCACAATGAACTCTGGAGGAGATGTCCCTTGCCACCGTGGAATGGACCCCTTCTCACCCTGACCACCCGGGCCCGGGAGGGAGACAGGCAGGATGGGTCTGGGTCAGGGCGGCTTGCCCAGAAAGGTCATTTCAGGACTGAGTCATTGAAGAACGCCGTGAAGTCGGCGATTGCATGCTGTGGTGCTTCAGTCATCCTCCCACACAAAGAGGACAGACCACCCAGTCCTGCCCGTCCCTTGAGATGGGTCACAAAACTGGCCCTTGGCCATCCAGAGGGCCTCGGTGGCCAGTCTTCACGGAAGTAGCTGTCGAGATATCAAACGATGTGTCACGCTGCGTCCATCCGCTGCGTGCGACCTCTCGGAAGAGTTAGCAAGGACATCGCCCTGAGGACGAAGGTGCATTTCACCCAAACCAGGGTACTTCCCGTCATCTCCCCCGCACCAGACAGTTGGGCAGTGAGTGAGGAAGATAGCAGAAGTGTTGATGTGGCTGAATCCTGGTTCCCTTGGACCGCCGGAAGGATGAAGACATCGGTCTTGGAGGAAGGACCACCAGGAGGGTGAGACTTGGACCCATTCCTGAGGAAGGACATCGCGTTGGCAGTATAGAGGGTCGGCAGGGAAAGAGGGAGAGGGGGTGACGCAGTGGCTTCCACAAGAGGCGCAAACATCTCTGCACTAGTGAGGAGGGTGCAGGCCGGGACAGTAGTTTGTCCTGCTGTTCATATCGTCGCTGTGAGGCTAGCAACTTCCAGAGGAGATCTTTCTTTCTGCCCCTTCTGATTCTGGGATCTCTGGGACCTGTGCAGCACTGTGACACACTGCCTCCATAGACAGACAGATAGACAGACAGGAGGTGGCTGCATGTGAGGAGCTTTGGCCAGAAATCAAACCCGTGTTTCCTTCATGGAAGACGAGAATTTTATCTCAGACCCACCTACCAGCTGCCTCCTGATAAGTAGATCAAAACAATTTTTTAAACTCACTACCACTGAATCGCGTCAACACGGACTCATCGGGACCTTCCCGGACAGGACAGGGTAGAATTGCCCCCCTGAGTTTCTGAAAGGGCATCATCTTGTGGGAGTGGAAAGCCTCATCTTTCTCCTTCGGAGTGGTGGATGGTTTTGAACTGCCGACCTTGGTTAGCAGCCCCGTATGTGACCACGACAGCCAGCTGGGGTCTTGGATAACCGAAGCTCCAGTTAACAGACTCATGTCCTGGAGGCTCTGGAGCGATGCTTCAGGTGGACCATGCCCCTCGGGGGAGGGCTAGACCGGAGCAAGTGCTTTTGTGACGGCGGTCAGTTGACTACGGGGGGTCGGAGGGTCTCCGATTCCATACATCCTACAAGTGCGGCACACTCCCTCCCTTCTTCAGCCTGCCACCTTGGCCCTGATCCCCTGTGGCTGCATAGAAATGAACATGCTCTTGTGCCTGTGCCTTTACAGCCTCTCACAGAAATAGGTCACTGGGTTGGGCTGGGTGAAGCAAGTGTGCTCCTCTTGAACTTAGGCACGTCAGTCGCGCTGCACGGAGTGGGAAAGTAATTGTTTTGGCAATGACGTTGCTGGAAGTTCAGATACTTTGTGGAGTTCGCCAGGGACATGGCCTCAGTCACCAGCCATGGGGGTGGGGGGCCCTTTTGCGTAACCTGCATAGTCTTCAGAGGTCAGGCTTCAGGATGGGTGGTGGGACCTGGAGCCTTCAGAGAAGCCTGTGGGCTTGGCTCTGGCCTGGAAGGCCTGCCCTACCCAGGGGGAGAGGAGAGTGCTTTCCGGTTTGAAAGGCTATCAGTGGTACACTTATGCATTTTGTTGTTAGCCAAATAAATCTGAGCACTTGCAGTGGGCGGTCAATTTTCTTTTTTCTGAATGAGCAGTTTACTTAGGAACACATGGGCATCGCGCATCATAGGACTGACGCAGAGGTCCATTCTCATGCCAACAGGTACAGCTTCTCTGAGAAAGGCCCTGTTTTGTTATCATAATCCATGCCCCGTTATCAACGCTTGTCCGACATGGCATGGACTAATCCCAGGAATTTCTATTCTCAAGTCATTTCAAATAAAGTCCACTAAATGTGAGAAAGAAAAAAAAATAAAGAAGAACCATGAACAGGGGCCAGCAGGAGCCTCTTGGACTCCTGGGCTCTAAGTGAGACTGTAGGCCAGCCACCTCCTGCGGCCTTCACAGCGCCCAGTTGTCCAACCTGGGCCGAGGGAGACCCTTGGAGCTTTGCAGCTGGGGGCACAGGACCAGTGATCAGCCAGGCAGCTCCGACTCCCCCGCCCCACGTGTATTAGGTTAGACCTGTGATCCACAGGGTTTGCAATAGCTCTTTTAAAAATAACTCCCCCTCCCTCCCCCCGAAGTAGATTATCAGGCCTTTCTTCTGAGGCATGTCTAGGGGTGGATCTAGAACCCTCCCACCCCCAAATTAGCAGAAGAACACAGTAACTATCTGCACTCCCCCCGCCCCCCAGCCCCCAGAACTCCCAGGGCAGGGAGGTTGGGGTTCTGGTGTGTGAGTTTGGAGAGCTGACAGAAAGGAGGAGTGTGGCTATCTCTGAGAGGGGGTGTTCTGGAGGGCTGGGGAGCAGGGGACTGAGGGCGGGCCACCAGCCCTTCTCTCTGTGCCTTTACATGGGCTTGTTTCCTAGACACAGAATGCTAGACTCTGGGTGCTGTGAGCTAGGCTCTGGATGGCTAACTGAGAAGTTGGTGACCCCGTGGGCTGGCCCTGGCTTCTCTGTGACACCATCAGGCCTCCCTGTGCTCTAACAGAAATGAGATCCAGCCCCTGCCCTCAAACAACTTTAGTGCACCAGCAAAGACAGATACGGGTCGCTTAGTCTCCTACCCATCACCTTCTGTCCCCAAGTGGAAACTGATGTCAGGAGGGCCTTGGAAGGGTGCCATTCTGTCCAGAGAGGTCAGAGGTGCTGCCCCATGGAGAGGATCAATGATCGCAGTGACAGGGAGACCGGGGGAGGGGGGGTTGCATGCATCTTGGACACTGGAGCAGTCTATTCCCAGGCCATGTAGTGGGAGTGAGCTTGGCCAGGGTCCAGGAACTGAAGAAGGACAGCAGAGAGGACAGGTGGGAGTGTGGGACCAGGTAAAGCTAGAGGAATTGCCTGGAGGCCTGAGATACCCAAGTGCTGGGCAGACCTTCTGGGGCTCTGATGGGCAGAGGCGGTTGGCTGGGTGTGTTTTTGGTTGGGGCTGCAGGTTGGGTAGGCTGATCTGAGCCACTTGACCTTGGCGACAATGGAGCAAGGACTCTGACAAATCAGGTCCCCCCTCCAACCTGGTGGCTCCCCTGTCACATCCTCTGCATGGACGCAGTAAGGCCATCCCAAGCCCTGGCAAAAGAGAAGACAGTGCCTTTGCACAACCTAGAAGCCAGGAAGGCTGGCTGGAGGGGTGGCAGACTCAACTTTCGGGGGAGAGGTGATGTCACTGTCCTGCCACTGTCCAGTGTGAGACCCCAGGCCAGGGATTTCTCCATCATGGGCCTCAGTTTCCCCAGTTGTGCGATAGGGAGAGTATACAAGTCAGACTTCATGTTCTTGTGCGGGGTTTCTACAGCCCAGGTGACTTGCCCAAGACGTCACACCTGGCCCCTGGCCGAGCTGGAGGGAACCTTTGCTCTCCTAGCCACTCCTGGCGTCCTCTCCTTTGAACCACATGTCCCACTTCCCTCCCCTCCTCCTTGCCCAGGTCTTGGAGGTGAACCAGGGGATGTGCAAAGTCACAGGCTGGCCAGGAGGTGGACAGGGACCACGTCAACTCCCAGGGACCTCACGGTCTTCTCTGCCTTGGGCGGGCGCCCATGTCCACAGGTGACTCTCGGGGAGCCCCAGAAGTCCTGCACCAAAGTGATCGACAGTTGTCAACACATCTGCCAGTGCCGGCCCCCTCCCCCTCTGCCCCCACCACCGCCTCCCCCGCCGCCTCCCAGGCTCCTCTCGGCCCCACGTAAGTAAAGGCTAAGGCTCACTCCGTGGTCGGATTTCTCCTCCGTGTGTTTTCCGGGGCCCAGGACAGCCCTGCTTCCTTGTAATTTTCCACTGGCCGAGCAGGAGGGAAGCCAAGTCCCAACTTTTCCCTGCAGTCTGCAAACCGCCTTCCCCCAAGCAATGCTCCCGCGAGCAGAGGAGCGTTCTTCTCCAGCGGTTAATCAGATGAAAGTCAATCTCCATCTAATGAGTGGTTCTGCCTGGATTCTTCTGAAGGCCAGGCGCTCCGGGCGGGGTGGGGGTTGGGGGGGGCTAGTGGGGGAGCACTGGTTTGAAATACTGTGCCCAGGGACACACACGCTCACGTTTCGATCATAAATCACAAATGAAGGAGACGATTATTGTGGAAAGTGAAATCGAGGGATGATCAGTGTGGAAACTGACATCGAGGCTCAGGGAGCAGCTAGGCCGATACCTCCTGACCGTTTGTTACGGCTTCATCTCAAAGACACTACCACACACACCCTTACACACACAAACACCATCACACACTCTCACGCACACTTGTCTGCCTTGAATGATTTCATCTCTGAACAATTTGATTGCTTGGTCCATCTGACAAAGAAGGGTCCCTTTAGCTAGCGAGGGTCTCAGGCGTGGCCTCCATGGGGCCAAGACTCAGTCTGCAGTGGCTGGTAGACAAGCTTTCAAAATAGGGACTCCGTGTTTGAGACTCATTGCTCATTGCACACCTCGGCCCGGAGAAGGCCTTCCATCCTGCCTGCCCGCACCCAGGAAACATCGCCCTGGAGTTCTTTGGGGCATGTTTTAAATGACCTTATGGTCCACCTGGGAGATTGTGACCCCAGGCTCTTAGCCTTCAATCAGGACTGCAGTGTTACTGGACTCTGTAGTGTGTGGGGATTTCTGCCTGAGTGTGCCAAGCTCCACCTGATACTCCATTCTTATCTGTCCCCTCTGGGGCCCCAAACCCAACCCATGGTTCCACAGCGGGGTTTCAGCCTGATAGTCTTTATCAGAATAGGCAGCGTTATCTTTCTTACTCAGAGCGGCTGATGGGTTTGAACCTCCGACCCTGCCATTGCCTATCGGCAGTTCAAAGTCACCAGGGCTCTCCTGCTTGAAAGACGACGCTCAAATTACCCGTTTGACTCAAGACCTTGTGTTCCAGCGCAGGCATCGTTTCAGACCGCTGAGTCTGATTCATTGGGAGTCGTTACAAAAACGTGAGAGGAGTTTCAAAGGCAAGTTCAAGGTGGGGGCCTTGGCCTCACAGATCTCTGCTCCAGACCCCAGTCAAGTCCTACCTCTGAAGAACCTTATGCCATGATGGTCCCTCTCTTAGTTTGTACAACGAATGAGAGTCATTGAGTTATTCCAACTCATAGGGCCCACTGCCCCCCTAGGGTTGTCTCAGCTGTGTCTTTACAAAAGCAGACCCCAGGGCTTTTCTCCCATGGAGCTCCCGGGTGGGTTTGAAGTGCCAACCTTTTGGTTAGCAGTCAAGAACTTAGCTGCCTGTGCTTCTCGGTCCTTCATTTCTCAGCCCTACTAAAGCAGACGTGGGCGGCTTTAGAGAGCAACCACTTCTTTTCTGCCAGTTGAGGAGGTTAGAACTTTGGGTGCATCGTTGGCATGAGGGGCAAGATTCACCTTCTGACTGCCTTTTGGAGTTGGAGGTGGGCGGTATCCTTGCCTCAGTTTCTCCAGCGGACAGTTCTTGGAGTTCCTAGACTTGAACTCTGGTTGGTCTCTCCATTGCCTTCATGGCTCTTTCACATCTCAGAAATCATTGACCTGCACACAGTGCGGTTACTGGTTAGGATCATGATGTGTTTTGAGCGCCGTATCCATGTAGCATCTAAAATCATCTCCCTCCGCTGCAGGAATCTGTGTGGACTCTTTAGGAACTCTGGGCAGAGAGGAGTTCCTCCTCCCCACCCCTCCCAAAGGTGTGAAGTAGAGAACAGGATGGGATCCAGAAAGATGAGGTCTTCACCCTCTGGGCAGGGTGGAGGGGGGTTGGGGTGAGTCCACAGGTGGGGCCTAACCATGACCATGATGGTGCAGGTGGTGCGGGACTGTGTCCTGTCTCTTTTTGATGTGCATGAGGTCACTAAGCATCAGAACCAGCTCATTGGCACTCAAGGCTATGCCAGGCTGGAGTCCAGTAGAAGACTCCAGAACAGCCACAAGGGGGTGGGAGGAGGGCGGCAGAGAGGGGAGGAGGGACAGGGGGTGTCCTCTGAGAGTGGAGGAGACGGATGAGGCCTTGCCTTGAGCTGTGGGCCTGAGAGAGCCCGGCAGTGAAAGACCCCTCAGGATGGTTTCATGCAATAATAAGACTCCTCTAGTTACAGCAGCAGAAACCCATCGCTCCAGCAATACCAAAAAATAAAAGACACAGGCGATGGGAAGGGTCAGGGGTCAGTCGGGGGCTCAGGAAACAGAAGGAGGAAGTCTGCCGAAGAGGGCTGTGTTGGTGTGAAGGTGGTGGAGAAGGGAGGACATGACACTTGGTCAGGTAGAGGGTCCGTGAAAAAGAGGAAGGCTGCTGAGCGGTTGCGGCAGTGAACGCAAAGATAACACCAATCGTGAAGCTGGTGTGGGACCGAGCAATGTGTCCTGCGGCTCTTCACAAGGTCAGGACCCACGGGGTGGCACCACCAGCAGCCATGGCTACAGAACAGTCAAGCAATGGCCCTGCCAGATGCAGGGCCTTCAACGAGGTTGAGCCTACCTCTCTGGTCCGACTTGGGCTGGCCTGCCTTTTCTCTCAGACTGGCCCCGAATCTCATCATCTTACCATCAAGAGAGCTTGCCTTTCCCAAGAGCCCAACTCGTCCAGAACTCGTCCCCTGGATTAGCATAGGTCCTATGTCCATCCTTGGTGACCTACATCCATCACAGTGACCTACACATGGGTAGGCTTGAGCCATGTGACCACTCCTGGAGTTGCCCACTTGAAATGTAAGGACAGTGTAAAGAACTGCTAGGTCCTCACGGGAAGATCAGACCAGACGGGCTATGAGCCAAGAAAAAAGACACAGGCCGGAAGGAAGCAGCTGAACTCCACAGCCAGGGCGAACCTGGGGGGCGGGGACAAATGAGCCCAGCAGCCAGGAACATGTATACATTATACCTTCTCTAGATCAACCTAGTGCTCCACCCAGAAGCACTGTTCACAAAAGGTGTGCACCAGCAGAGCTGTGCCCATGGGTAACATCTGCCTGTCTGCTGTTAATCCAGAGAAGCTACTCTCTCCTGGAAGGCCTTGGAGCTGAGAAGCCTCTGGGTGGGGGAGCCTTGAGCTCTCTGAGTGCCGGACTGCCCAAGGGTGGGGAAGCCATGCCAGGTCATCTGCAGAAAGTATTCACTAGAGTGGGGGTGGGGGTGTCCTTTTCTGGTGCTGACTTTCTGGGCACTTGGGTTCCAGGCACACCCCGGCCATCTGGTGCCCTGGCACCCTTGTCCCGCACACAGACCTCTTCTCACCTGTCACTCACTGACAGCCTGCTCTGTGGCCCTCCTGGCTTTGGCACACGGTGGAAAGCAGAGGCCCAGGGCCTGAGTCATGGCCAGGCTGGGGGCTGGGTTTCCTGAGTTAAATGTGGTGGGCTAGCCCTGCCATACTCTCTGATGTTAAGAGGGCCAGTTAATGCCTGCCTCAGTTCCTTCTCCTATTTTTTAAAAAAGGAAAGAAAGAAACCTGAGGACTACCCTTTCCTCCTAAAGCTGATTTAGGGTTGAAACCCAGAAGAATGAAAAGTGCACAGAGCAGGCATCCTCAAACTATGGCCCGCGGGCCACATGCGGCCTGCCGAGGACATTTATCTGGCCTGCTGGGGGTTTTTGCTGCCACTGCCTATCCTGCTTAGCAGCCAACTCATCCCGGGCTTGCAGTGAATTTGTTCATAGTTTGTTTTGTTTTTTAAACTATAGTCTGGCTTTCCAACAGTCTGAAGGACAGTGAACTAGCCCCCTGTTTTAAAAGTTTGTGGACCCCTGGCACAGAGCTATGGGAAGCAGGGCAGGTGTACACTACTGCTCAGCGTCCTGTGCAAGCCTCTCTGGTCAGGGGCAGTGCAGGGGGTGAGGAGCGGGGGTGCTGTGTGGGAGGAGAGCCTATTTCAACTCAAGCTGGAGAGGAACTGTACCCTGCTGGGTTTGCTGCGGTGGGCACTCTGCAAGTGGCACTCTGCAACTCTTCCCCCCATTTTGGGACAGACCCCAAACTCCAACCTTCTGGTAAACAGCTGAACCCCTGCATCATGCGGGGACCCCTACTAGAGAGTGGATCCATCCCAAGGAGAGAAGGAGGGGGAGGAGAGACCTGAGAGGGAGGGGACTCCAGGTCCAGATTGTGTGTGGGGAGCTGGGGAATCCTGGCTGGCAGTGGTGGAGATGGTGTGCTGCAAACAATGGTCTGGAACTCAGAGATCTGGGAGGGTGTGTGTGTGTGTACCAGAAACAGACGTCTGTGTCCAAAAAGACATGGGGGAAAAAGACTTGCCCTGCGTTATGACTGGAGTCAGTGGCCAGGATGATCAGGGACATCCCTCCTCCTCCAAACACAGAAGCCAGGACTTCTCTTTTGTGCAGGGTGAGCCCTGGGACTCCTGATGTGAACCCTGAAAGCCCCGCATTCTGGGAGACCCTTCTATCCCGGGCACACAGGGGCAGTTGGCCACCACACAGCTGGGCCACCTTTAAGCCAAGGCTAATGATTGGGCAAATTTGGTTCCCATTATATGAGGCGGTTGCAAGAAGTTCATGGAAAACAAAAACCAATCCCACCCTACTTTCGATCTCTTACCCCAAGAGCTTTTCGAAGTCCTCCCTTCTTTGTATCTGATGTCTTTGTTGCATTTTGTTTCACCCCAGGTCTTTCACTCAGCCCTGTGCCACACCCTCTCCCACCCCTCAGCCTGGGAGGAGGGAAGTCAGCCGAGACCCCCTTGCCGGAGTGACACCTGTAGTCCAGGCTGAGCAGGTCAAGGATGTGGGCGGCGGGGCAGGTTCTACAGGCATCGCCAAATCCTGTCCGTGACTCTTGGGCCCAGGGGTGTCTGCCTTTCTGACAACACTTGTCAGCTCTGTACTTTTGAAGGGGGGGGGCGTGTTCCTCAAGGCCAAGTGTGCATCAGAAGCCCCCAGAGAGCTGCTGGCTCCCAGTCTTTTGATCAGTAGATGTGGGGAACCTAGTTGGCCTGGAGGCCATTCTGAATTGCTGGGAGACCTGTGGGAATCAGTGCTGAACCTTGCTCCCTGCCTTCCCCCAAAGCTGGGCTTTCAGACCTCGCTGTCCACTCCCAGTGACCTCGGGGTGTAAGCCAGCAGGATGCCCAGGTGTCTGAGGCCAGAGGTGAGGCTTTGACTGGGTGTACAGGGACTGCGGGCACTGTTGGCTGGGGAGCACGCGTGGAGAACCAGTGTCCTGGAGTTGTCAGGGAGACAGGCTTTAGAGTCTAGGCCTGCCTATGCCGCTAGGCTTGTCACCTCCCTCTCCCTTTCCTCTCCTGTGAAGTGGACTGGGGAGCGGAGCGAGGGCTGCCCTGGCAGGGGGTGATGATACAAACTACATCAGGCAGACAGAGTTGGGCTTACAGTGGGTGGCTGAGCCCAACCCCTTGGCTCTCCTGGCCCGGCCCCACCCTGGCTGATTAGCTTAACAGGTCAGAGTTTTGAGGAGTTTGGGTAGCATAGGGACTCCACAGGGGACTGCTAACTGTCCTTCGAGACCAGCAAGTGCTCCCAGGGAGAAAAATGAGGCGTTCTACTCCCGCTGAGATTCAAAGTGTCGGAAACCCCCAGGGATGGTTTGTGAAGAGTCAGATTGACTCCAGGACACAGAGCTGAATGTCCCCCACTGGACAATGGGTGCCGGCTGTGTTGGGCTGTTGGGAGGCTGCAGTGTATGGGCAGGACCACAAAAATTCATAGGAAAGTGGAACGAAAAGATGATGGCTTTTTTCAACAAACTTTTTGAAGCCTCCACGTAAAACAGGGCATGGAGACGGGAACCCAATGAACACACAACGGAAACAGACTATCTGTTTCTGTGATAATGATGATAGGTGGGTGACGGGGGTGCCTCGTCACAAAGTTAGCCGTTCGAACCCACCAGAGAAAGACAAGGTTTGCCACCCTGGGAACATGTTACAGTCCCGGAAACCCACAGGGGCAGTCACTGTGCGTCGGCATCGACTCGATGGCAGTGAGTTGAGCCGATCGTAGCAGCAACAGGCCATTGGCCTTGCAACAGCATCCCCGAGCAGTGCCAGCAGCGAATGTACATGTCCAATCCCAAAAGTCGGAGGTTGGAGTCCACAGAGAGGCAGGCAGCAAGCAGACAGGCTTGGCGCGCCTTCCCAGAAGGCCCTGCGAGGCCCGGCCCTGTTCAGACACACTAAGCCCCGGCGTGCATCAGAGTCGGCCCCAGGACAGTGGTGAAGCCTCCGGTGGGAACTGGCTAAACCTGGCTCGGGCTGCGACTCCACTGAGAACTCAGACAAGGGACTCAGGAAGGAGTGGACTGGTCAGGAGTGTTTGCAGACGCCCCTAGCTGGGCCTTCAAAACAACTGAAAACTCGCTGCCGTCACCTCGATGCTGACTCATCCCGATCATATAAGGCAGGGGTAGAACTTCCCCTGGGAGTTTCTGAGATGATAATTCTTAGGGGGAGTAGGAAGCCCTGTCTTTCTCCCGAGGAGCGGCTGGTGGTTTTGAACGGCTGACCTTGCAGTTAGCAGCCTAACTCATAACCATGTGGCTTTTAATAGGAGAGTGGGGTGGGGAGAGGCGGGAGAAGAACCCAAAAGTGTTGAGCAGAGTTCCTCCAGGACCCTTCTAGGGCATCACTGCCTGGCATGAGCTCCGCAGAGCCGAGTGGGGTGCCCCTAGAGAAGTTGTGTGGGTGGTGGTGGGCCCTGGCAGAGGCAGAGGATGCACTGGCGTCTGCCCGAGCCCCTGGCTGGACTCTGGAGCCAGGCTGACTCAGTGACTGTCAGTGAGGGCTGTGACTCAGAAGACCGAGGTCAGGGGAAGCAGGGAGGCCGGCCTGAAGGGAAGAGCATGCCCTCCCCCTCAGCGAGGCTAGCTTCAGCGCACTGCAGCCCAAAATAGCTGTGGGAGGCCGGAGGCGCCAGCCCCCATCTCCATCCGAAATGCCTGCTGGGAGTTCAAAGCCCTGCCATAGATCCCATCGGCAGGTCTTTTGTTCTAAGAATAAAATCACCAGAGAGGTTACGTGCCTCCTCAGAGGTCACGAAGAGCAGGGCTGGAGCTAGAAATGGCGCCGCTCCGCCACAAGAAGTGGGTGGGCTCTGTCCCTTCTCGAAAGCGCTTCTTACTCACCCAGAAAACCTGGAGGAGAAAAAAAAAAAGATGTTGCTTTTGAGGGGTGGCAGGTCATTTGCTATCCTGTCCTATCAATCTCTACAGAAGTGGACGGCCCTGTTTTTTCTCCCAAAGTGAGCAGCCTTTGGGTTTGACTGCTAAGCCCTTAGCCACTTTGCCACGGGGCGCTTTCGGGTTCTGACACTGTCTCTGTGTACGGGAGTAGGAAATCCAGTCTTTCTCCCATGGAGCCGTCGGTGGTTTTGAACTGCCCACCACGTGGATTGCGCAGCCCGAGGCGTAACCGCTCCGCCATCTAGCATAGACTGGGAAGACAGAGCGTCGTATGTGCGTGCTGTGCTTGGTCGGTGCTGTCAAGTTGGTCTGGACTCGGAGAGACCCTGTAGTAGAATAAAACACTGCCCTCTGGCTCAATCTTCACACTCGCTGTCTTCGAACTCGTGGTGATGGACAGTCTCCATCCATCTCGTTGAAGAGCTTCCGCTTTTTCATTGACGCTCAGCTTTGCGAGGCATGATACCCTTCTCCAGGGACCAGTACTTCCTGTTAGCGTCTCCAAAGTGGGATGAAGGCTCACCATCCTTGATGGTAAGAAACGTCCCGGCTGAGCTTCTTACAACTCTGATTGGTTCCTTGGCTGGCAGTCTTCGGTACTGCCACTAGTTCAAGGGCAATCATTCTTCTCTGAACGCCCTTCGTGCTCGCCCAGCTTTTGTGTGCCTTCAAGGCAGTGGACAGTGCCATGGCTTGGTGTGTCAGTCTGGGTAGACTACAGAAACAAATCCATGGACACTCTTATGTGTCTAAGAGAGGGTTTTATATAAAGGGTAATTGTACATTAAGAAAGCATCCCAACCCAGTCTAGTCCAAGCCCATAATTCTGATTTTAGCCCATATGCCAAAGTCAATCTATAAAGTCCTTTTCAGACTCATGCAACACATGCAATGATGCTGAGTGCAGGATGATTACAGGCCGGTGGGTAGAGGGTCTTTGGATTCAGTGGTGTTGTAAGCATGTCAGGCTGGCAGCCATCTCTTCATGTCTTCTTTGCCTTTAGAGGTCTGGTGGCATCGGGTAGATCCATGTAGCCTCTCCAGCTCAGGGCATTAGCTTAGTTCCATGGGTCTTCTCAGCTGCAATGTCTCCCAACAAGTGAGCCGAGAAAAAGAGAGAGAGAGAGAGAGAGAGAGAGAGAGAGAGAGAGAGATGTGTCCGGATTTCTCACACTAGACTCCACCCCTTCACTCTTAACCCTCTCAAGTGCCAAATTGACACCAGATTATATAACTACCACATAATCTTGGGTTAGGGGCACGATAATCTTCAAAGTGACGACTTATTGTTGTTGTTCTCCTCCTCCTCTTCCTCCTTATCCTTCACACTTTAAGGGTTTTTTGCAGCAGATTTGCCCAAAGCAATGCATCATTTGATCTCCCGGACCACTGCTTCCATGGGTTTGGAAGGTGGATCCGAGTCGAATGAACCTCTATCTTTCCTCCATTGTGTCTTTTGTCCTCACTGGCCCAGTCGTGAGGAGCTTTGTTTCCTTCTCTCAAGGGGTTCTCCACTTGACTTTTCAGCCTCTGAGCTCCATCAGCGGGTGCTCCGGCCTGCTTCACTCTCGGCAGACAGGGTGGTGTTATCTGCTCACATGCACCACTGCTGAGTCAGTTCCGCACCTTCAAAACCAAACTCTCTGCCACCACAGCCGTGCGGACACAGCGGTCTCGTAGGCCAGGGTTGAGCTGCCTCTGTGGGATTTTTGAGACCGGAACACATCAGGTACCAGGAGCAGAGAGTGTGTGGTGGACACACAGAGCCCTGTGCATGCCTTTCCTGACTTTGAGCTGCTTAGCAACCCCCTGTTCTGTTGGAAAGGCTGCCGCTTGGTCTCCACACAGGAACCACATGTGCAGTTCTCTTCTACAGACAACAGAACATGCTCACAAGAACGACTCTTGTTCCCAGGCTTAAGCATCCGAAACTTGTCAGTTCCTGCCTTTCAAAAAGGGGATTCTGGTTGCCTTTTGTTTTCAAGGGCTGAAATCTCCCATCTCTATTCAATCCCTGGCATTGTCTCTCTCCTCCCCCTGGCACCCATCACATAAAAGATGGCAGTTTGGTGCATTTCGCTCTACAGACTTTCACCCATTCTTTGGTGAACAGGCAGTTGTGAAGTGGTCTAGACACAGCAGGTTCTGCAGCGCTTGCAGGCACAGTGCCTTTCCCCACTGGCCTGGGATCCCCGCCCCCATGGTTACTCCCCTGACAGTTACATGGGTGCTGCAGGCTCTGCGCCAGAAGAAAGGGGCGGAGGAGCTGTTGTGGGTCTTCAGGGGAGAAACGGCTTAGCAGTGAGGTGATCTCAGCCAAGAGTGGAGCCAGGAGGCCTGGAAAAGCACTCGGCAGCCTCTGCTACGATGGTGACCTCCTTTCCCTGTGACTGCCCTAGGTGACCCTGCCCCGGTCACGCCCAGGTGATGACATGAGGATGGGTGCTCTTGCTGGGCCTGTACTTTTTCCCACGCCCAGAAAAGTACGTCAGTGCTCCCTGGGCATTCTCCTATTTTTGTTGTCATTGGGTATGGTCCAATCTATACCAACTCATGGGGATCCCATGTGGCAAAGTGGAACTGCCTCTTAGGGTTTCCTGAGTGGTCACCTTTGGGTCCTTTCTCTAGAAGCCACCAGACGGGGGTCAGCTGCCTTTCGGTGACCTTGGTCCTGTGGTAGCCTTTGCTTTGAAGTTTCTTTGTCTTCCTCACAACGCTGCAGGGTGGAGCAGAATGACCCCAGAGGCTCCCAAAGGTCGGATCATCTCTATGGAAATGGATACATCATTCTCCATCTGTGTGGCTACTGGGTTCAGCCTCCAACCATTTGGTTAACAGCAAGTGCTTATCCAAGGACTCCTCTCCCCTGTTATAGGGACACTTTACATTATGCAAGAAGGAGCCCTCGTGATGTCAGGGGTTAGGTGTTGGTCTGCCAACCACCTGGTCAGCAGTTCAAAACCACCAGCCACTCTGTGGGCAAAAGAGGAGGCTTTCTACTCTCGTAAGGAGTTAAGAGTCTCGGAACCCCACAGGGACGGACAGTCCTACCCTGTCCAATGTGGCTGCTTTGAGCTGACATTGACTCAAGGGCAGAGAGAGAAAGAGACAGTGAGTCCAGGGACAGAGTAGCAAATCACTCATCAGGTGCTTATAGAGTGCTGCAAGTGCCAAACACTATACAGCCTAAGTGTGACACTGTGTTCAAGAAAGGGCAAAGCCTCAGAGAGGGCTCATGGGGGGAAATGAAGATTCTGTTTCCTCCCTTGTGGAGTGGGAGGCACCAGGGGAGACAGGGCACATGGACTTTTATCCAAAATGCACTGGAGTTGGTTGAGAGGCCAGTGGCTACCTCAGGCGAGTAGGCTGGGTTGGGCTGCAGGTCGGGAGTCAGGGGAGAGGGAAGGGATGGTCCAGTAGAGGGAACAGCAGGTGCACAGAAATCAAGGTCCCAGAGAGGCTGGTGCACCAGGGGTTGGGAGCTCCTGGGAAGAAATGAGCTCTAGGAGAGACCGGGATGCATGCAGAGAATTTGGGGGGTTGTGCATGGGCATTGGGGGGCTCTGAGGGTCTGAGTGAGGAGATAGGATCAAGATTACCTTTAGAAAGCACTGACTGGGGCCTCAATCACAGGGGACTGAAGGCAATGGGAGCAGGGAAGAGGGTAGGCTCTCAGGAAGGGGGAGACTGGGGTTCCAGGGAGGAGGACACTGGGGTCCCTGTCTGTCTGGGCCAGACAGTGCCTGTGGATAGGGCAGGAGAAGTGCACAAGAACCTTCAGGATCAGTGACTAGCCAAGACCAGGGTGGGAGCATCAGGGAAAATAGAGAATGCAGGTGCCCTGTCTGCACAGAGGCCTGTTTGGAGAGAGGACTTGGGAGGGACAGAGTAGCCAAGGGAGTCCTTGAGTTCCAGTTTTTGTTGGTGACTTTGGAGAACCCGAGTCAGCCATGTGGGTCTGGAGTTCAGGAAGGAGGCCTGTCTGGCCTTAAGGATCAGGGTCTGCTGGCAACAATGGTTTCCAAAGGCCCAATCTAAAGTGGACAAGTTTGAGAAGGAGAACGCAAAAGGGAGGAGCCTGGGAGACAAGGGATGGAGTTGACCACTAAGCATGCTCACTGTATTAGCAGCTAGATTCACCCTCCTGACCCCCCCACAACTTCAGTCATCCTATCAGGCAGTGGTGGCTGGCACTGCCAGCTGGTGGAGGTGGCATTAAGAGCTCAACACTGCAGGTCGTGATGGAGGCTGGTGTGGACCCCATAGATGGAACTCACTGTGGGCCTGGAAGGTGGGCTTCATAAAGGCAAGCGGCCTCCCAGGGGAGAGAGTGGCGTGGGAAAGATTCAGGAAGGAAAGATGGACAGAGGTAGGGCACCTGCAAGCTTCCCCTCACCCCCCCACCCCAAGGTCTGCTCAGCGAGGCCATAGGCATGTGTGGGGGCATCAGAAACAGAGCCCTTAGGGTACTAAGAACTCGGGCTGGGGAAGCAGTGCTGGGGAGGGTACTTTTTAGTGGTCTGCCAGTGTTCTATGAGCTTGGGATATGCTGTTGAACAGACATGCTAAGCTCTCTGCCCAGAACACGAAGCCCACGATGAACAGGTGAGTGAGCATCATATTGCCGCCGCTCTTGCTGGTTGCCGTAGAGTCAGCCTGCACTGACCCTCCACTTGGCCAAGCATGATGCTCTTTCTAGTGCCCTGGCTTTTCTGATCCGGTAGCCAAAGGGAGTGAACTGAAGTCTCTCCACCCTTGCTTCCAGAGAACATCCTAGTTGCATTTCTTTCAAGGCTGGTGTGTTCATTCTTCTGGCCGCCCGGGGCAAACTCAGTAATCTCCACCAACGCCGCACTTGATCCACACCGATTCTTCTCTCTTCTCTGTTCATCTTTCACTGCCCAAAAAAAAGACAAGCAAGGCCATGCCTAGGGTCGGCTGTACATCGCCATCCAAGGGCAAGTTGACTTTCTAATACTTTCCAGAGGGCTTTGACAGCAGCTTTGCCCGGTGCAAGAAGTTACCTGGTCCCTCCAGTCCTGTCTCCTCCCATGGACACTGATCACTGATCGGCGTAGAAGCTTCCAGCTTCTTCTCCATAAGCTGTTAGAAACAGTAGACGCAGTGGGGGCAGAGCAGCGAGGCAAGTCGAGGAGGAGCTGGACCAGGCCACAGTCTGCAACGGCAGGTCCCGAATGAAAGGTGACCTTGGGGGGAAGGCTTGGCGGTGGTGAAGGAGTGAGCCAGGCCAGTTTCTGGGACTATGGCCCGGGATGAGGGACCAGTCATTTCTGGAGCCTGAAAGAATTGGGGTGTGGCTAGGGTCGGTGATCAATACGGTTGACCCAGTGGACCAAATTGGGGGCAGAAAGCTGAATTGGAGAAGACAGGAGGGTGGGGAGAGACAGACGGATTGGGCATAGAAGATGACTGTGAGGATGTGATTTTTCCTGAGTGGAGTGGGGAGACTTGGGGCAGGAGGTGGAGCAGAGGAGGGATGGGAGGGGCTAACTCATCATCGGACCACTCTGGCTGCTGTGTGGAGATTAACCCATCACCAGGCAAAGAGGAGAAGCAGGGTGCTCTGCCGCCGTAACCTGGGAAGAGGCAGTGGGCACTCAGACCTGGGGGCAAAATGGTGGAATTCCGGAGGGGAGTCCCTGACTGCTGAATGAGCTGGCTCCTGGTAGATGGGGTGCTGGAGAAGGAGCACAGGGAGAGCTGGAGGTTGCGGCTACTCCATAGCAGATAGCAGCAGTAAACCTACCCCAGGAGCCCCCGGGATGGTGGTGATGGGACTGCTCCATCTTTCGACTCACCACCAGCCTACTCCCAGCAAGGCATTCACAAAGCAGCCTCATAAAGGGCGTTGGAACAAGGCAAACAGATCTCTACAGCTGTTGGTTAGAAGACGACCGTCTGCTGGGTGGTCTAGGATGGTAGCAGGGTCACGAAGCCGGAGTCTACCTGGCCTGCATCCTCCCCCGGGCCCTTAACAGGCGTTCCTGCCACTTCCTAGGCACGTCTGTGCCATCCTCCAGCCCCTCCGGCTGCAGGTACCCAGAGGGCCGTGTGTTTGGATACAAGGAGACCATCAGTCTGCAGAAAGCACAGTGCTTATTTGCTGGAAAAGAAGTCAATGCTGGTAAACGCACACGCAAACCACAATACCCCTGCTGGGGAACATGAAGCCCACAATCCAAAGCTCTGGGAATTTTTTGAAGCAAGAACCAAATGAGCTGGCGTTTAAGTGGCCCATAAGAGATGGCGGATGCTCCTGTTATTCACTCCATACCTGCCTCTCTGAGCTCTCACTCAAGACCTGGCGCAGTAGTTGGGGCGGGGCAGGGGGGGACAGTGGTGACTGTAAAGGGTGAAATGGAGACTACAGAGAACCCTACTTTAATGCAGTAGCCAGAGAAGACCTCTCTGAGGTGGCTGATGCTTGAAGAAGGAGCAAGGAGGACCCTTGTGGAGAAGAGTGCTGGTTTGGGGCATGCATTGTAGAAAGAGGAACCAGCTCCCTACAGAGACCCCGTGGCAGGGGGGAGTTGGGGGTCAACAGGCCTTTGAGGAGCCTGCATATGTGGGTCTGTGTCAGGAGTGTGGGGTGCCGGGGCTGGGGAGGGAGATGGAGGTTGTGTGTGGGGTGAATAGGATAGGACAGGGTGTCTGTATGTGACTCTGGAAGCACTGGAGGTTTCGAAATAGCCGGAGTCACCATCCAAGTGGCGCTTTACGACCATTCATCTGATGAGGTGGGAGGGAGGCTGAGGGCCTCTCCCCGCCCCTCACCCCGTGTGTGTGTGTGTGTGTGTGTGTGTGTGTGTGTGTGTGTGTGTATGTTCAGCTCTCACAAAGTCGGCACCAAGAGGCTGACCGAGTTACACTCTCCTTCCCAGCACCGTTTGCGAGTGCCTGATTTATGCTCCTCTGCACCCTAGTCCTCCCTCTAAATAAGGTTAGGCTGCACACAGAGCAGGCAGGGCTGACTATGCAACCCGGTCAGTTGCTCAAGACTGGCCGTCCCCACCCATCCTGGGGCCCCTCGAGTGAGAGCCCAGGAAAGGCTGAGTATCTTGGGCCAGGCTGTCTAAGAAGCACCTCCCTATGGTGTTGGGGCTGGGGCCCCTGTTCAGGCCCAGGGCAGGGTGGAGAACTCCAGGTCTCCCTGGGAAGGGCTTCTTCCAGGAAGGCCGACCCCCGCCCCAGGGCTGCGGTTGCCGGTGGCTTGGAGTGTGGGTTCGGTCCCTATCTGGAGTTCAGAGGGGCAAGTCAGCCACTTTCCTTACACACACACACACACACACACACACACACACACACACACACACAGCACCCCCAGGAGAGTGCTGGCCCCGGAGATGCTCCTGCTGCTGCAACATTCTTTCTCCTCCCTCTAAAGGCTTTTCATGAGTCATTTTTTTTCTTTCTTTATTTTTTTCCATTAAAAGATCCTTTGATCGGGGACTCCTACAGCTCTTCTCACAATCTGTACCTGGATTGCATCAAGCACATGTGCACATAGGTCGCCATGGTTATTTTCTAGACATTTACGTTCTCTTTAAGCCCTTGGTATCAGCGGCTCTTTTCCCTCTCCTTCCCCCACTCCCACCCTCATGACCCCTTGATAAATTATGCATTGTTATTGTTTCCATAGCTTACACTCATCGCTGCCTCCCTTCCCCCACGGTCTCTGTTGTTCAATGCCCCTCTACCCCCTTGTCCACCCCCCCCACACTCCTGGGAGGGTTGTGGTTATATGTTGATCGATCGTTGTGATAGGTTTCCTGGTTTCCTCTTCCTCCCCCTCTCTCCACCTTCTCCCTTCCCATTTCTGTTCCTGGATTCCATGTGCCAGAGTTCTTATCTCTTAGCTGTACCTGCTGTACATGCTCTGACCTGGCCGGCAGGAAGCACACACATTCTTCCAGGGAGTGCCCCCACCCCAGGCCCTCTGCTTGCCTGGAGCTGGCTCTCAGCCTACGGGTGGTGCGTACTCAACCAGGGCTGAAGCGTAGCGCCAGGAAGCCGTGGAGTTGGAGTTGCATGTTGGGCTGCTAACCCCACGGTCAGTGGTTCACATCCCCCGAGTTACCGTGTCAGACGCTCACGGGAGCACGTCTGCCGTGCCCTCCAGGCTAGGCATCAACGCAACGGCAGCGAGTTTGGTCTTGAGGGGGCACTGAAGGAGCCACAGTCGCACAAGGGTCAAGTTGGTTGATGGCTCCCCAAGAGCATTCTGGGAGAACGACGTGGCAGGCTGCTTCCTTCCAGGCCGCCAGCCGGGGAAGCTCTCTGGGCAGGTTTCCACATCTGATAGGGTGGACTTAACTTGGTTTTGTTGGAGGGGGGATGTGTGCAAAGAGACGCGAGGGGGCGATGGTGAGGTGCCTGGCTGCTAACCTCAAAGTTGAAACCCACCCACTGCTCTGCAAGAAGGGCTTGGTGGTCCTCGCTCGTGAAGCCCCCTGGGAGCGGCTCCTGGGTTGGCAGGTTGCCGGGAGCTTGCGTGGCAGTCACTCCCCGGCCGTCAGCAGTGCCGGGTGCATTTGGAAGGGAGTTGCATCTTTCCCAGTCGTCCCATGGCCCACCCAACCATGGGAGGCAATGCCGTTGACGTTGAGTGGACAGGGGTCAGCGACGCTGACGGCCATGCAGTCTGAGGGACGGATACGCTCATGGAGACCTGCCCCTGCCTGTGACGGCGAGAGAGGGGCCTTGCTAAGAGACTGCTGAGTCGTCAAGCCCTCTTTCGAAGGCCTCACCTGCAGCCCTGAGGAGAGCCCATGGGGAGCTCGGTGCCCTGCCTGGCTGCTGGGGAATGCAACTCCAGCCTCTGTCCATCATTCTGGTCACGATCATTCTGGTTGATCCCGCGCATCCACCATCCATTCACTAAGCCCCTGAGAGGTACAGCCTGCGCAAGACGGGGTGCCGGTCCTCAGAGAAGTGGGGGGTGACACTGGTGGATGGCATCTTGGTGGTCTTAGAGGACCCCACCAACTTATGGGGCCTGGGAAGGCACAGAAAGAGTCCGGTGCATGCCGGCACCCACCCTGGAGAATGCATTGTGCAGTGTTCTGGTTACTCAGATAATCTGAGTGGATCACCCCCTGGGGGCTACTGACGTTCTTATTGACCAGGAGACAGGTGCTCTGGGCCCTTCCCCAGATGCACATCCATCCCCCTCTCTGGAATGTGGATCTGCCGTGTGTGTGTGTGTGTGTGTGTGTGTGTTACTGTTCCAAGACTGTAAGTCTTTATGGAAGCAGACTGCCAGGTCTTTCTCCCGTGGGTTCAAGCTACTGGCCTTTCAGCTCGTAGCTGAATGTTGAGCTGCACCAGAACAAGGCAAGAGGGTTAATGGTTTCTCCTCTGCCTCTGGACTCCACCCTCAGTCAGCCTTGGACTTCTCTGCGCTGGTGGCTGTACCGGTTGGTTCTCTGTGCCTCTCTTTGAGGGCTGCCCCTGATCAACAGGGGGGAAACTTTTAGCAGTAGCCGTGATGGCAACGGTGGGTCTGGTTCGGTGTTGGTTCCGGCATCTTTGAAGGATCTGGAGCAGGGTCTCCCTCACACTCCCCTGAGGGCTGGGGGCACGGTCGGGGTGGGCAGGAGAGGGAACCAAGAGATCAGTTAAGAGGCTCTTCAGACTTTGGAAGGGACACAGAGATGGGCACGTTTGTAGGCAGAGCGGATGGAGCTTGGTGATGGATGGAGAGGCGGATGTGCGTTGAGGAACCAGGACTCTTAGTGAGGTCCCTCAGTTTCAGGGTGCAGCAGCCGGTGAATGGGGGATGAGGGGAGGGGCAGGTTGAGGGGTGTGGGTCGTGAGCTCAGTGTTGAACATGCACTATCTGGTCTGGGCTTAGAGCCAGCCAAGTGGGGATTCCCAGTGGGTGCGTCAGTCAGAAGCCGGGGCTGCCGCTGCCGGCTTGGCAGCTGTTGGGACCTGGCTGCTGCTTGAAGCCACAAGCTCACATGAGTCTTGGGGAGAGAGTGTGGCAGAGGGAGGGGCCAGGGCTGGCAGCGATTGGTCCTTCCTACTTACCCACCACCCCGTGGGCAGCCAAGATGGGCCCCGACATCACTCGCTTTCACCCCACTGAAGAAACCTAAGAATCCATGCCCTTCTTTGTCTTCCATGTGCTTTTCATGACGGCGGGTTTCCTTTCTCTCTCCTTGGCCCAAGAGAGAGATGAAAGCTGTCTGATTGGTCCAGAGAGCCATCATCTGAGCCTCTCCCACCCCCCAGAGTTAAGCTCGCCCCTCCCACTGCAGGAACAGAAGGACAGGAAGAGGCTGTGGCGATGGTTTACGGTTTAGAATTCTGATGTCTCTGTTCTCTTGAACAATGAAAACACACAGAGGGACAAACAACAGCCATGGACTGAGAGGACTGTGGTCCAGTGGGAGCCCCACGCGGCTCAGAGCCAAAGTCCTCATGGGGCAAAAGAGTTGGAGGCAGTGTGGGTCTGGGGCAGAGGGGTGAGGAGCTGGGAGGGAAAGAGGTACCTATGGCCAGAGGAACTCAGGGAGGGAAGGCAGAGTGAACCCAGGATGTTGGCATGTCTGCTCTCTGCCAGCGTCTGATGCCTTCTTAGCCTCCTCAGGAAAATCTTACTAAAATGCCCATTTTCATTACTAGACTGTGAAGTTGGGTAGAGGGAGGTGGTGGTGGGGGGAGCACTGAGCTGGCCACAGTGGGGCAGGGAGAGGCTAAGCACTGTGGCCCGGGAGTCTCCTCCTCCTCTCTTACTTCCAGAAGTAGGGAGAGGGCCACCATCCTCGTGGAAAACCTAGGACTGGCCGTGTCTTGGCCACAAGAATCCAGCAGTCTGAATCTACAGCCTGCTCCTCAGAATAATGAGGCTGTCCACCTGGGTAAAGATGGGCCGCCTTGGAGACGCCCAGGGGCAGGTGTCCCCTGTCCTGTTGGTGCTCGGAGTCAGAGTCGGAGTCGACCACATTCCTGGGAAGCCCAGCACCAGTGCTTTACTGCGGTGACATTCGTTTGGCCACCAAACTGCTTTTGGGGGTTTGGAAGTTGCAGTGAAGGGTGAGGCTCTTTATTGGAAAACCAAGCTGGTGGTGGGGGTGGGGGGGGACACTGTCATTGTCTGGCATGTCATTGAACTCCCCAGAAAAGGCATCTTTGCTCAGGTGGTAGGAAGCCGCCGCTGCCCAGCGAAGTGATGTGGACGCCGGATCACAGCTCTCAATTGAGAGCCTCCCGTTGTGGGTGACAGAAGGCTTCTCCAGGGATATCACCTTCTCTGGGAGGAACTGGACACCTGGGAGAACTCATTGATGTCTGCTTCCTTCTACTACCAAGTGGCTGGGTGTCTCTAGAACCGTCTGGGCTGCTGAGCCTAATGCACGGTTTGGGAAATTCCAGACTGTCAGAACCAGAAATGTTCTCAGGATCCCCCCTAGTGCTCAGGGGCGGGGGCTGAGACTACAGTAGCCGGGGTCTTGCCGCAGGCATCAGGAGCCATGGCGCTGCTGTCTGCAGGTTCCAGGTTGCTGTGACAAGGTGGCAGAGGCCAGTTTCTGGAGCCCCGTCCTGGCCGTGTGTGACAGTCTCAGCTCGGTGACTCCACTCCTGCCCCTGTCAAAGGAAAGTGATGGGGCGGTCAGTTGCAGTGACCCGTGGGGCTGGCTGTCTGGAAGGAAACAGCAGGCAGCGGTGACTGGTTCCGGGAGGTGCTTTCTGACTGCAGGGCTGAAGAACGGGGTGCTCGGGGGCCCAGGGCTGGACAAAGTGACAGGAAGAGAAGACATTTTTTTTTTTTTTTGGCAATTCTAGATGGCTCCGACTTCCCCTCCTGCTGGGACCTGACGTGTTCCTTTCTGGTCATCACGAGGTCCCGGGAGTGGAAGACAGGAGCTCTTGCTTTCAGATTCCTCGGTGGAGTCAGCTCAGCAATGCCCTCGGTGATGCAGTTGAGGGCACGCCTGGCCATCTCCAGAGGAATGAGGCCCAGACACCCCCAATCCCCCTCCCCTCCCAATAAAACAAAACCAAACTCACTGCCACCAAGCAGTGCCGAATCACAGCCACCTCATCCAGGTGAGACTCACTTCTTCATGAGACTGCGTGGCCTCAATGGGTCGAGAGCAACAAGCTTAAAGGTGACCGGTCTGAACCTCGCTGCGGCGTGCTGCGGAAGACAGCCCTGGCAAATCACTGCTATGAAGAGGGCAGCCAAGAAGTGCCTCGGCACGGTATGACAGCTTCCACGGATCAGAGCCACCTGCGCAGCTGCTAACCACCACGGCTAACCAAGAGGTTGGCGGTTGGAAGCCACCGGAAGAGCCTTGGCATCAAGGCCTGGCAATCCGGTCCCAGAGGTTGACACTCAGAGGGAGAAGAGGAGAGCTGCTCTTCCGCTGCTCCCTTCCAGGGAGAACGGTCTTTGTAGTGGACATAGAGGAGCACACACTCCCATTGCCCTCTCCAGGTGGAGCGAGTGCTTGCCTCTCTATGTCCCCATCTGCAGACGCCATTGTTGCTCAGTGCCCTCAGGTTGGCGCCATCCACAGTGACCCTCTGCCCAACAGAATGGAACACTGCCCAGTCCTGCCATCCTCACGACGGTTCTTCTGTTTGAGCGCATGGTTGCAGCCACGGGGTCCGTCCATCTCATCCAGGGCCTTCCTCTATGTCGCTGTCCCTCTACTTTACCAACCACGACTGGTCTCTCCCGAAATTATTTCCACAGGATGTGTGACAAAATGTCGCCGTCCTTGCCTCTCAGGAGCACGCTGGCAGTTCTTCTGCCAAGACAGAGTGGTGTGTCCTCTTGGCAGCCCACGGCGCCCCAATCCGAATGCATGGACTCCTCTTCGGCCTCCCTTATGCCGCGTCCACCCTTGGCATGGTAGGAGCCGATTGAAAACGCCATGGCTGGGGTCCGAAGGGAGCTTTGCGTCAGATGACACAGTCCAACCGGGCTCGACCAAGGGCTCGGCAAAGAGGGAGCTACTGTTCTTCTGGTTTTCGGTTTGTGAAGCGATAGAGTCCCTGGCTGTGCAGAGGTTCCTCTGTTACACGGTCACGATCCTGAGTCCCTTGTTCAGCTTCGAGCAGATGACCAATCACACATGATGGTTGACCAAATCGGGCTTGGGGTTTTGTGCGGAGAACAGAGCAGCTGTGGTATTGTCAGAGGGTGACTGTGGCATCTCTCGAGGATGCAAACCACTTCCTGGATAGTCTACCTGGTGGATGGCATGTTTCCTTATCTGGAGCTGCCCTGGTGGCCTGGGTCTCTGCTGTCCACTTATCAAGGGATCCTATTTGGAAGAGAGCAGCTTTATCACCCTAGCGAGACAAGGGCCCGTCTCCAGCGGCCTTTAGAAGCCCTCCTTGGAGGCCTTCCTCTCGGAAAAGGCCTTCAAGGAAAAGAGATGCAGTGTGGCCGGGAGAGCCCGGGAGGAACAGCTGTGGGTTTTCGTATCCTCTTTCCACCCGAGAAGAACAAGACAGTCTGAACTCTGTTCGTTCCCAGATCCCAAATTCTCATGTCCTCGTAGCCAGCAAGCAGTCAGGGACAGCCAGAGGCTGCCGCTTCCTGGAAGGGGTGTCGGCCTGGCCCCTGCCCCTCTGCAGAGTGAATGGGGCCTTTGTTCATGGATTTAGAATGAACCGGGCAGCGGGTGGTAAAAGCACATTGTCCGTAGCTGGGCGGAATGAATGGTAGATGTCTTCGCGAGAGAATGGCTGGCCCTCTTCTTGTGTCCAGAAGGAGTTCCTCTGTGCAGCCTCTGAGTGGCTGGGGTCATCCTGGAGGCAAGTGACTTGGGATCTTAGAAGGTTCCAGCTGGACGACCATCAAGTTTAGTTCTTTGGGTTCGCGGTGATTGGTGCAGGACCATCAGGAGACGGAAAGCATCACAACACACCATTCACTCAACCCACAAACTGGATTTGAGCAGTGGAGGTCATCAATCTCCAGAACAAATGTGGGGGTCAGGAAAGATCCCTGGAAAAATTCCAGCCCCCCTAATTCTCATCCAGGGCCTTCTTGTCCCCCGGGGACCATCTGGCAACGTTGGAAGCCATGTGTGGTTGTCACAGTCGGAAGGGAGATGCTAGTGACACGGAATGGGTAGAGGTCAGGAATGTGAGCAAAACTCTTGTAATGCCCAGGGCGCCCTCTCTCTGTCCCACCAGAGAACCAGCCAGTCGAAACAGCAGCAGGGCCAAGGTGGGGGAACCTGCTCTAGTCCAAAGTCACCCTTCCTCTTTGGAAGCTGACCCTGGAGGTACAGTGAGATGAAATGACTAGCAAATGTTCCAGGGCACCATGAGCCACACTGTGTGCTGTGGACTTATAAAATGGGGACCTGGCCGGAAGGAGAATGAAATTCCTAAGGTAGGAGCTGTGTGTTAAAGGCAGACCCGTGGCCCACGCTTGCCATGGGACCGGGGATGGCAGGGTCCTCCTGGGTCTGACCCTGGGCCCTGTTCCACATCAGTGGCACAAATATCCATGCTAGAGGGTCGGGCCACAGGGCTGTCCTCGGCTTTGCTGTGATCCAGAAGCAAGGCAACTGGCACGGAGATCGTCGGTGCTCGGTTCATGCAGCCACGTGGCTAGTCGACAGGACAGGATGCGCGTGAGCATGTCCTGCGTGGGTCCTCGCTGCTCCACGGGCACTGAGCAGTGGCGAGAAGGGGTCTCTTGCTGCTCTCCCAACTGCCTTGAACCATCCCTGGTGGTGTCGCACAGACCTGTTGCCTTACAAGTCTTCTGTGACTCTGTCTCCTGGATTCCTAGGACCCTCGATTTGACTCTCTGTGAAACAGACTAATAATCCATGCCTGGTCAATTCCATGGGGTGGGGGCGGGCCCATAAGAGCATCAAATAAAAGAATCTGAGAACAAGAGGCGATGAAAATAGAAGACCCGGGGAAGCAGTTCCTCCAATGAACCACTGGACCTGAGCATCAGGCTCTACCACCCTGAGGCCAGAAGGTCTAGATGAGCCCAGCTACCGAGACCAACCTCCTTGAGAGGCATCGCATGAGAATGTTCTAGATTAGACAAACAAACCAAAACGCAAGCAAACTCAATCCTGATTCATGGTGAGGGTGGACCTGTCTAGGTGGTTTTCTAAGGCTGGAACTCTTTATGGGAATAGAAAGCTTCCTCTTGCTCCCGTAGAGCGGGTGGTGGGCTTGAACTGCTGACCTGGCAGTTATCAGCCCAACATCTGACCACAATGCCACCAGGACTCCTTTCAAAGTTCTACCTGGGGATCCCTGTGGAACAAAACTCAAAGTGATTTAAATTGAAATTTTTTTTCTTTTAAATCCAGACTTACTTTTGGGTAGAGATTAGGGGAACCCCCAGGCCTTGGGCCCTCAATCACCCTTCCGGTTTAGAAATGAACTCACCCCCAGGGCTCACTGCTCAGTCCAGCGACAGTAACTATTACACTCAAGGAGGGCCACACACCTTTGAAGCGTCCACCATCTGGGATGGAAAAGACCAAGTTCGGGAGGGTTGGGAAAGAAGGAGGATGGAGGACCAGAGTCACAGGGAGCACGTGGGGTCAGTGATGCTAACCAAAGGTGTCTCGACTATTGAATGAGAACCCCGTCTGCTCTGAAAACCTTCACCTGGAGTGCACTACACAGTAAATCATATGTTTTAAAAGAACCTTAAAAAAAAAAGACATGAAAGAACCCTTCAGATGCCCCCGTGGCCAGCACCCTAAAATCAGAGAGAATTGCCTCTGAGAATCAAACAGCACTCCCACCCTCACCTCCTTGCTGAGCCAGCATTGCCCCATAGAGCTTTCTGTGGCACCGGAAATACACTCAGTCTCCATGTCCCGCATGGCAGCGTCGGGCACATGGGACTGCTGAACACTTGCAGGATGGCTGGCATGGCTGAGGACATGGATTTTAAATGTTGCTGAAGTTCAGGGAAGTGAGAACTAGATGGCCGTGTGTCATGGGGACTCCTTTGAGAGGGTTACCCACCTGGCTGATGATCGGATGGTTGGAGGTTCAAGTCTATTCAAAAGGACCTGCGCACACAGACCTGGCAATCCCCATCCCCAAACTCAGCCACTGAATACCCTGAGGTGGGTACCTCTACCCAGACACCACTGGGGCCACCAGCAGTCATTGGGGCAGCTGGACAGAGCTGATGGTTTGATGTCTTTAGTTTTTAAGTATTTTAGGTTTGGGTTTTTCCCCCTTGAGTCCGATAGTTTACTACCCCCTCCCACCCCATCACATAGAGTTCCATTCTTCAGTCTTCTTATAAACAAATACCCAGGAGCGCAGTCATCTTTCTCAGCCGTGTCATCAGAGCTTGGTGGCCCAACTGGGGTAAAATCTCCAGCTTAACCCAAACAGTGACCTTCTGAGCAGGACGTGGGCTCTGTCCACAGAACAGCTCGTGGCTACTGTGCGATGGGGGGGGGGGGAGTTGGTTCTGACCCACAGTGACCCTTTGTGCTGGAGAAGGAAACACCTCACAGTTGGTTTTTGTTATCTTGCTGCTTGAGCCCGCTGTTGCAGGCTCTGTGCAATCCATCGTGTCAAGGGCCTTTCTTCTTTTGTTGCTTCCCCTCAACTTTATCAAGCAGGACGTGGTTCTCCAGAGACCGGTCTCTTCCAACAGCATGGCCAACGAATGTTAGACGATGTCTCACTCTCCTCACCTCTAAGGAGCATTCTGGCTGTACTTCATCCAAGACAGATTTGGTTGTTCTTTTGGCAGTCTGTGGTACTTTCTATATTCTTTGCCAACACCATATTTCAAATGCATCGATTCTTCTCCAGTCTTTCTTATTCCATTTTCTTTTTCTTTTTAATCAGGGGCTTGTACAACTCTTATCACAATCCATCCATCCATCCATCCATCCATCCATTGTTCAATCACATTTGTACATTTGTTACCATCATCATTCTCAAAATATTTTCTTTCTACTTGAGCCCTCATTTTTATTATCAGCTCCTCATTTTTTCCACTCCCTCCCTGCTCCCCCTACCTCATGAGCCCTTGATAATTTATAAATTATTATTTTGCCATGGCTTACACTGTCTGACATCTCCCTTCACTCACTTTTCTGTTTTCCACCCCCGGGGAGGCAGTTATATGTAGATCCTTATAATCCATTTCCTTATCACCACTCTCAGCACTGGTCCTGAAGGAATCATCTGTCCTGGATTCCCTGTGTTTCCGGTTTCTATCTGGACCAGTGTACATCCTCTGGTCTAGCTGGCTTTGTAAGGTAGAATTGGGATCATGATAGTGGGGGGGGGGGGAGGGATGAAGCATTAAGAACTAGAGGAAAGTGGCACGGCACCCTGACTGACTCATCTCCTCTCCGTGACCCTTCTGTAAGGGGATGCCCAATTGCCTACAGATGGGTCTTAGGTCCCCAATCTCAACCAAGATGCGAATGCAACATATCGACATGATGTTGGGAGCCAGTAGAGAGGTCTCATTCCATTTTCAAAGACATAGAAGGTGAACGAAGACGCCGTGGCTTGGGGTCAAATCCACCTTAGTCCTCAAACTGACGCCTTGGACATGTGACAGCAGGTTTATCCAACACGAGGCATCTTGTGCTCTCTTGACTATTTGTGGATCCCGGCCAGACAGGATTCTCGACACCTTCAATCTTTTCTCCCTCTATCGTGATGTCACCTAGGGGTCCCGTTGCCAGGGTTTGGGCTTTCTTTGTATCGCGTTGTGACCCTTGCTGAAGGAAGGCTGCAGTCCTGGCTCTCCGACCGCAGGGGCTTGAAGCCTTCCGCAGCTTCAGTCAGTAAGGAGGTGTCTGCATCTCGCAGGTTGTGAGGTTAGTAAGCCTTCCTTTTATTCTGATGCTGCGTTCTTCTGCGCAGTCCAGTTTCCCTGACGATTTGCTCAGCTCGTTCAGATTGAATAAGCATGGGGAAAGGACTCAACCCAACACACACCTTTCCTGATTTCCATCCAGGCAGGATTCCCTTGTTCTGATCCTTTTGGAGCCAGCAGTCCAGAGGACTAGCAAGAGGGGTTTCCAAGATGGAACACCAGGAACAGAGGCAGCTTACATGGCTCTCTTTTGGGCTAGAATCCAATCCAGTCCCCAGCCTGTAGAAGGTAGACCAGTACCTCTCAGCTTAGCCCAGGCCTGAGACTCCCTGGGGAGCAGAATTGGAAATAAGAACCTAATCCCTTCCCTTGCCTTAGGTATTGGTTGTTTTTTTTTTTTTTGGGGGGGGGAGGTTTAAAAAAATGTTTTGTTGTGTTTGAAACAGCCATACCAAAACATATGCTAAGTCAACAGTTTCTACTTGTGTTACTTGGTGGCACTGGGGACATGCTTTGTGCTGTGCAGTTATGGCTCCTACCCTTTTCCAAATGACCCCACTCCCACTAACAGGAGCTCCCATGCTACACACACGCACACACACACACACACACACATACATCCTGTTCCTGGTGGCCGCACTAACCTCCGGCCCTGTGTTTCTGGTTCTGTGGCTAATCTCTGCCAAGTTGCTTCTGACTCCTAGTGACCTCGTCTGTGGACAAGAGACAAAAGCAACAAGACAAGACAAATCACTGCCCAGTCCTGGGCCAGCCACGCCATCCAGGTTTTGCTTGGAGCCATGGCTGCAGCCCACCTCCTGGAAGGCCTCCCTTCTCGTCCATTAGAAGACCACCCACTTGACCTCCTCTAGAAATGGTTACCTCCTGATAAGACCGGACCAGGTTCCGGAGGCCAATCTCATGAGCCTTGTTTGAAAGGAACAGCCTGTCTGTAGTTTTCCCAACACAGATCTCCTCATTCTTCTGCCTCCCCCCAAATGCCTGACCATCGAGTCAATGCTGACTCCTCCAGTGACCCTTCAGCACCGGGTAGCCCTGCCCCGTGGGGCTCCCAGCACCGAACTCTTGATGGGGGTAGACAGTCCTGTCTCCCTCGCAAGGAGTGGCTACAGTGGTTTCAAACTGCTGACCCTGCTGTCAGCAGCCCTGTGTGCAGTCACGACGCCACCAGGGCTCCTTCTTCGTCTGAAGCCCTGTGTGCAGTCACGACGCCACCAGGGCTCCTTCTTCGTCTGATGGTTCGCAGAAGAGTCGATCGTCTTCTCCAACAGCATCGTTCAGAGCCACTCATTCTTCTTGGGCCTCCCTTATTCATCATCCGGCCTTCACACGCCTGCGAAGCAACGCAGAAGAGTCCTCCACGTGGCGTCTTCGCTTTCTAACCCTTGAACGAGGTCTTGCCCGGCTTGTGCGACGCTTCAGCTGCGGCTCCCTGTGTGCTGACGGTGGATCCCAGGGAAACAGCAACGGAGACCTTTTGCTTTTAAAAAAAAAAATCCTTTTATTGGGAGCTCCGACAACTCCGATCCCACTCCGTACCTATGTCCGTTGTGTGTCAGGCACATGTGTACATCTGTTTGCCCTCGTCCTTCTCAAAACGTTTGCTTTCTCTGTCAGCCCTTGGTGTTGGCTCCATGGGGACCTTTTTCGTCTTCGCTCCATTTATCACAGCGCTGCTCACTGGCCCAGTTGTTGGGACTGTTTTGTTTTGTGTCCGCAGAGGTGTAAAATCCAGAACTGAAGACTGTGGCCCTTGACCTTCATCACTGAGGGCTTCCAGTTCTCCTCGCCTTCAGCAGGCAGGGCTGTCGGCTGTACACTGGACGCCGCTCACGAGCCTGGCGCCCTGCGCTTCCTTGGTTCATTTCCCCAGATGATGTGCTTAGCACACAGATTGGGTATGTGTGGCGAAGGATGCAGCCCTGATGCATAGCTGCATTTTTAAGCCACACAGAAAGACTTCACAAGGTACCCAGAAGGGACAGTGGGGTGGCTGTGGAAGTTGGCACAGGAAGGAGCCTGACTCGGGACACAGGATGCAGCCACACTGTCTGCCCCACCACGGAGCTGAAGATATTGCCTTTCACCAGATAGGGAGCCAGGAAGAGTCCTGGAGCCTTGCTTACTGACCAAGGTGGCAGATGTGCCCACGTCCACTGTCTGTCAGCTACAAGACTGCCCACGGGGCCTGCTGGCATCAGCCCAGTCTCTGGCCCTGGGCCTGCCACCGAGGTCACCCTGCCTTTGACTGGTCACCCCGGTGGGCCATGCTCCAGGATCATTCTGGACACGTCACCTCAGCTGAGCTCCTCCATTGCCCCCTGAAGGGCTGCTGTCACTCGGGCAGCCAGTGAGGGAGAGGGACTCAGAACAAGCACTGATTGCTCTGTGTGGCGTCACTCAGCAGGTGTGAACAAGCCACAGTCCCCGGTCCGGCTGTCTCCCCACATTGTCACTGCCCCAACTTCCAGGCAGGACTCAAGCCCGTGCCACCATCTGCCTAGAGACCTCCCACCAGGGCTCTGACTGATGACTGGAAAAGAGGACCTGTCTGAGAACAAAGTGGGAGATATGAACTGTTTACTCATAAATTAGCAATTGGGGGGCATGACTGCTGGGTTCTCAGACCCCTCTCTGAAGCCTGCCTGAGAAACTCAGGTGAAGAATCCCCTACGTCAGCGGTTCTCAACCTGTGGGTCAGGACCCCTTTGCAGGTCGATCAACCTTTTCACAGGAGTCGCCCGATTCATAGCAGTAGCAAAATGGTAGTGATGAAGTTGTAACAAAAATCATTTTATGGTTGGGGTGGGGGGGTCACCACCCCATGAGGAACTGTATGAAAGGGTTGCAGCCTTAGGAAGGTTGAGAACCACCGCCCTAAGTGAAGGCAGGAGTCCTAGTGGGACAGTAGCTAAATATTGGACTGAGACCCAAAAGGTAAGCAGTTCGAAACCACAAGCCACTCCTACAGAAAAGAAGAACCACTGACTTAGGGGGTTCTTTGCCTGAGATTCTCAGGCAGGCTTCAGAGAGGGGTCTGAGAACCCCGAAGTCATGCCCCCAACTGCTTTTTTATGAGTAAACAGTTCACGTCCCCAGAGCACTTTGGAAACCACTGCAACCTGTCCAGCACCCTAATAACACAGCAGTAATACAGGGGCAGTTCTATCCCGCCCTGTAGGGCCACTGTGAGTTGGCATCCCCTGGATGGCAGCGAGTTTGGTTTGCTTTCGAAGTGAAGGACCAGTGTGGCTTCCTGGTTGACTTCTCCTGCCCTGACAGAGGTCCAGGTTTGATTACCACCACTCAGTCTTTCTGTGCTATTAGGGTGCTGGACAGGTTCCAACAGTTTCCAGAGCAAGATGAACTAGGAAGAAAAGGCCTGGTGGTCTGTGTCTGGAAATGAGCCAACAAAACCCTATCGTCACAACAATCCAAACCTTATAACAGCAGTGAACTCAACAAAGGTGAGGGGTGACCGGCCGACTTTCTCCTCCAGATACCAGGTGGCAAACATTCTGGTCTCTGAGGGCAGACAGTCTCTCAGGTAATCTCTGCCAGTGTGACCTGTAAGCAGCCATAGACCACATGTAAACACACGGGCATGGCTGTCAGCCTGCAAAGCTGGATTGAAAAGGACAGGGGCCAGATTTGGACAATCACTGGTCATAGGGGATCCTGAATCCCACAGCAAAGCACTCACAGTTCTAACCCACTGTCGTGGCCTTCCAGCCCATCGTGACATACAGGACAGAGTAGTACTGCCTCCGAGGGTGTCTGAGAATCTTTGATGAGAGCTGGAAGCCTTATCATACTCCTTCAGCACAACCGTTGGCTTTGAACTGGCAACCGTGTGGTTAGCAGACCTGCACTATTCCCCCTCTCACCAGGCGGTGTAGTGGTACTCGTTGGGCCTCAATCAAAAGGTCAGCATTTGAAAACCACCCCCTGCTGGAAAGGAGAAAGACGAGGCTTTCTCGTCCTGTAGGAAGTGACAGTCTCAGAGATCTACAGGGGCCATTCTATACCCCATCCTGTAAGGGTGAGATGCATGACAGTGAGCTGATCTGAGCTGAGTGGAGACAGAGCTGACGCCCTGCGGCATGGTACCTGTGAGATCACGGTTGACGCCCTGTGGCACGGTACCCGTGAGATGACAGTTGACGGCCATGGTGTGCTCTGTGGAGGGAAGGCACAGCCTCCCACTTTCCCGGAGCAACAGCAGGTGCTGGATTCTGCTGGCCACTTGACACACTGTTGGTTGCGTCTTCCTGTCCCAGAGCACTTAAGTCACAGCTAACTCCTCCCATGGAGTCATCTTTGACCAGTGACCAGAGACCTGCTTCCATGTCTGAAATATTGATTTGAGAATCTGTGTGTGTGTGTGTGTGTGTCTTAGGGTTATTATCCTGATAATAATCCTTTTATTATCAGGCTTTCTTTCTTTTTTTGGGGGGGGGAAGGGGGACATTACTGCCCTCTGGTGGGAGGGGGAGGCCCAGCCTTGCTCCTGGAGAGCTGCTGGAGGCTTTCTCTCTTACAGCGTTTGACAACATAACAAAGAAAAAGAAGAAAGTTCATTCTGAATCAAATAGATTCTGATGCAAAGCAAGCCTCCAGGGCAGGGTAGAACTGGCACTTTGGGGTTCCATTTGCTACATGGACTCATATGGATACTCTGTTATTAACTTATGCCTCGTGTTGAGCTGTCCTTTGGCTCTTGACAAACACTCAGAGTGTGTCCGCCAGGACAGAATGGTCCAGAATAGTCTCTGTGCCTAATCGTCCTTCTCCATCCTCCCTGGCAACAACTGACGATTTCAGCCTCTCTGTAGCATTTCCTCAAACAGATGGACACAGTAGCCCAAACAGAACTGTGAGCCCGCTGCACGCCTGGGCAGGCTCTTGTTCTGTTGGATGGGTGAGTGTGGACTCGGGGACTGCCCAGAGCTCTCCATGCCTGGTACTTCTGGGCAGAGAGGAAAGGCCTGGCACATTTTTGGTGGGGCGTGGAAGTTGAGAAAGGGCAGGGGGTGGACTGTGATACACGCCTGGGGGAAGGCACCTAGTGAACATGGGTGCAGAACCTGGGAGACATCAACAGCCTCCTCCGTGACACTAGGCGGCGATCTGGTGATGTCGTGGTTACATGTTTGACTGCTAACTTCAAGGTCAGCAGTTCGAAACCATTGGCTGCTCCGAGAGACAAAGATGAGGTGTTCTACTCCTGTAAAGAGTTGTAGTCTCAGAAACCCATGGGGGCAGTTCTACTTTGTCCTCCAGGCTCACCCTGAGCCAGCATCAACTCCATGGAGGTGAATCTGAGTGACAGGCAGATACCTGCTCTCCACCTTGCCCTGGACCCAGTCTGCTGTAAAGACACACGCTGAGTCACAATCCCCCTTCCTCACTGGGTGCAGGCATGGTGGAGACAGTGGTGGATATGGCATTGGTTTTCAAAATGCACTTGGTGACAAGCAGCCTCATCAGCCCCAGGGGAGATGAATAAGTTAGGCGGGGGTCACCTTAGAGGGGCCCAGGGCCTCGCATGCCAGCCTTTTGGGGGAAGCCTGCCCACCAGGGAGGGGAGCAGGGAGATGTTTGGTATGGCTGAAGCCAGTCTTGATTGGATATTTACACAACTCCCCTTCTCCCTCCACACAGGGCCCCCCTCCATTTCCTATTGAGCTCAGCTCAAATGTCACTTCCTCAGGGGCTTCCCAGGAAACCTGCCGATTCCTGCTTTTGCATACAGCCTCCTTCCTGGGACTGCTGTCCCAGACTGCTGCTCTTGCCCAGCGTGCCGGGCCAGTATTCTTAGGCTTCTTGCTTCCGGTCCGTACAGCAGGTGCCAGGCTCTCTGGGTCTAGCCCCCGATCCCCACTGAGGTGCCACCCACCTGCCCTTCCCCCTCCCGGGTGGTGCCTCTCTTTCCTCATCTCTGAAGCAAGACCTCCACTCCCCAGACACGCCTGACCCCCCTGTCTTGGCAAGTCCCACCTCGATTTACACACACACACACACACACACACACACACACACACACACACACTCCTGCCCCCTGTGTGCTTGAAAAAGGAGGGGGCAGGGGAAGCAGAGCACCCTTCTGGGCTGAGGGGCTCACTAACCTGCTTCCCACCCTCCACTCACTGCCTCACCCTCCTCATCCACTCCTGTCCACCCTCACCCTGCGTTCCCTGTCTCGAGGCAATGAGATCCACCTTCCTCTGCCTCACAGCCCCCCCTTGTCTTCACCATACCTTGCTCATCCGAAGAGCCCCCCCATATACCCCGAACAACGCCCCCTCTGCTCATCTCTCTTGGACCAGTGCCATTGACTCTGGCGTGTGCACACGCTCACACACACGCACACACATGCACACTATTGCTCCCCTCTTCCCTGAAGTGTCTCCAATCAGCTCAGCTCCCCGGACCCCACTTGCAACAAAACTCCAAAGACTTGTGCCAGTCACCTGCCTCTGTTTCCTCCCCCGGCGTCCTCTCTTAAACTCCTCCCGCTTGGAGGTTTCTGGGATGGTTGATCTGTGCTTCTGCTTCTCGGTGCTGAAGGAACTCATGCGGCAGAAGCACTTTCGTAATCCAAGACACCGTTATGGGGGATGGGGTGTTGCGGATAATAACGTCTCAGATTGCACGAGGTCTCCCTGGGAAGTGGGCAAGGCTGCATGGCGGGCATGGCGGGCATGGGAGAGGTCACGACCGGAAATGCCCACTTCAGGCCACGTGGATGGAGCATGGGAACGAGAGTGCAGGGCAGGAACAACTGCATTTTGGTCCCTGTCTCTCCACCCCCCCCCCCCCACCAACTGGTGGGGGGCAGGAGGGGTGCAGGGTCTTGGCCATTCTGAGGGTTTGAGTTGAGGGCACCTGGGACATGTTGTCGCTGGGGCCGAGTGTGTGTGCCCAGGTTGATCTTCACCTCTGTCTAGGTGCCCTTGTCTGCGAATGCCAGTTTTGGAAGCTGTCTTGCCCATCAGTGTCTCCAGCGTGTCTGATTTCCTTCCAACCCTTTCATTGTGTTGTGGCCAGCTAATTTGTGTGTAGCACAGGCATTTGGGGGAGACAACCCCTCTGTCCCCAATCTTCCTACCTCTCCACCAGACTGTGTGTGTACTGGTCACCAGTGACTCATCTGAGTCACCCCTTTCCGCTCTCAAAGTCACCCCAGCGGTCGTCAAATCTCAGTATGAAAGTCCATGCACATCCTTATTGCAGGCTCTGAGGTTCTCCCCCAGTTCAGACTGTCGCTTTAGCTGCCCCCCCCCCCATCTCTGCCCCACAGGATGATTCGCTGACCTCCTTCCAGGCTTCATGACCAAGCACCCTCTAGGACTGTACCTGAGCTCCTCCTCTTGGCCACATCCCACCACCTGTGAAATGCTCTGTTTGGGGCAGGACAAAGCGCTGGGTGGGTGGGGGGCTGTTCTGGAAGCCCCAGCTGACATCTCAGAGGGCACAGATGCACCCTCCGCCGATTAGCCGATTAGAAGGGCTGAGCACGCACCTGCCTCCTGGGCTGAGCAATCTCCCCGGAGCCTGAGCCTGGGCCCTGTGGAAAGTGGGGCCACAGGAGGCGAATGGGGCCCTTGGCAGGAGAGGGGAGGCAGGATGGGAAGCTGAGGGGTGTCTGCTGCCAGCTCTCTGGCAGAATCACTCCTTTAATCCTTACTTCAGCCCCAGGGAGGATAGATAGAGCTCCAACCCCCCCCCCACCCCCCCCCCCCCCCCCCCCCCCCCCCCCCCCACACACAAGCTCACTTCCAATCCTGTAGCCCGAATAAGAGAGACGAACAGAGGCAGCTGCTCCAGGTCAGAGGCTGGTTCTGACTCCAAGTCCTCTGACTCACAGCCAGTGGGATGACGGTGCTGAAGGAGAGATTTTCCCGGGAGGCAGGACCAGTCAGGGAGGGTAGGGGTGGCCTTGGTACCCTGACAAGAACCAGGGGCCTCTGCAGGCAGGGAGAGGAGCTGGGGCAGGTGAAGGGAAAGGAAAGCCTCAGGTGTGGGGTGCTGATGGTTTCCCTCTGGGGCTGAGGAAGCGGAGTGGGCAGAGGAAACGGTGAAACAATGGTCAGTGAGTGGGGCAGTGCCCCCCAGGAAGAGAGAGCAGAAGGACAGGGCATTCTAGCACAAGGGGGTGGGTGGGTGGGGGAGTGAGGAGGTAGGAGGGAGGAAAGCCTGCAGGGAGAACAGGGTGGGAGCACAGAAGTGCAAGGGCCTGCTCTCCTTGCGTCCATCTCAAGGGTCAGCCTGCCCAGTGCAGCCACCTCCAGCCCCCCCCCCCAGTCCTGGGGCTCCCTTACACTTGCAGCCCTGTGTTTACGTGCAGGGAATGGAGGTAGTGAAAGGTGGCCCAGGACTGCAGCGTCCTCCAGCTCACTGGCTGGCATGGGCAGGACTCCCGGATGAGGTTGGGAGGTTGGGAGATGGCCACAGGACTTCAAGAGGGGTGGTAGACAGGAGACAGTCTCCCCAATAGGCTGGGCCTCTCAGCCCTCCCCTGGCACAGCATCCCTTCCCTCTTCCAGGACTGGAAGTCAGCTCCCTCTCTCATCGATCAAAAAGCAGCCCAGCACTGTCTACAGAGAGGCTCCCATGTGCTGCTGTGTTTCTGGGAAAGGCAGGCTGATGAGCCCACCCCACCACAACGTGTCCCCCCTCCCCGCTCTGCTCCCTGGCTCACTGTGACCGAGGCCACTGCCCAGCCTGGAAACACAGGCTGTTGGAAACACAGGCTTTGGGAAAAGCAACAGGGATGGCATGCATGGAGGGAGGGTTTGCCCTGGACTCAGAAACCTGACCCCAGAGTCCCCTGGGCAGACCAAAGCAGAGAGTCCCTGAGCTGAGACCGGATCCAGGAACGCCCTTCCCTGCAGCCACTGGGAATGAGCGCTCCCACTTCCCTGGAAACAGTAGCTGATTTGGGGGCTTTGTGTCCAACAGCAGGTTCTGATTTGGTACGCGTGTCTTTAAAGTACAACCCACATACCTGGTACCTTGGGGGTGAGAAACGAGTCAGTCATCCCACACCAGGCCAGCCATGGGGGACTACTCCGGCCCATGTGGGAGGGTGGCGCCCTGGCACAGACCTCCCCATGGACACTACTGAAGGGACCACAGCTGGCCCAAGGAGACAATGGGGCTCTGTGAGGCAGGGCTGCCCGCTTGCTGGGTGGACAGTGTCCAGCTGCCCAGCAGGAGGAAGACTGGGCGATAGATAGCAAGGGAGGGAAAAGGGGTTGACTTGTGCCCCCCAAATATGTGTTCGCGCCCTAACGACTATACCCAGTGACTTGGCTGCTAACTGAAAGATTGGTGCTGGCCCCCACTGGCTGCTGCAGTCTAGTGCCCTGACGCGGACCATCCTGGAAACCCAAAGACAGCTAGCTCTCCTCCATCTCAAAGTGTCCATGACTCAGACCGGGTGGGGTGGTCGGTTTGAGAGCCTGAGACAAAGGGCAAACATGCCCTTAAATAGCCCGAGAAGTGCGAGTTGCTGCCCAGGGTGGCCTGGATCCCAAGTCCTTTGTACATGCGCTGGGTGGTTCCCCCAAGATACCTCTTGTTGGCGCAGGACGTGGTTCCAGGGAGGGACCCCACAGACCTCAAGGACTGACTGAGCCTTGAGGCGACTCCCCTTGACTCCCCTTGGCTCCCAGCCCGGGGAGGAGACGTATCCCTGACCACTAGAAGGGGCCGTGGTCCCCAGGTTGCAGACTTCCCTGGAGCAGGCTGGGTGGGTGCTGGGTTTGGGGAAGCGTGTGGTGTGCATGCACTTCCTCAGCTCTCACAGGGAGACTGACCCACATGGCTCAGGAGGGCTGCTGAGCTCTGCCATCCCCCCAGGGGTGGCCATCGGCTGCTGGGCTATGACAGAGACAGGAAGCAGAGAGCCTGAGAGGGAGTACAGCTCCTGCTGCTGGGCACCCTCCTCACCTGTGGGTAATTAAGGCCAATTAGGAATCCAGCCACTTCAGCTCCTGGGGAACAATCGGGCAGTCTGGGCATGAGTCACCAAAGATTTTGAAAGACAGGCATGGAGTGAAGTCAAGTCACTCAAGTGGACCCACTATCCTAATCATCACAGCCAGCCCCATCCTCTCCTCACCCCCAGCTGTCCCTACTGCAAGACGCCTGTGCCAGGAATGGGCCAGATGGCAGGGAAAACTCACCGCCCTCCAGTCGACTCTGACTCAGAGGGACCCGATAGGACAGGGTCAACTGCCTCCATGGGTTTCCTAGACTGAGGCCCCCTACAGGAATAGGATGCCTCGTCTTCCTTCCATGGAGTGACTGGTGGTTTCAGACTGGCGACCTTGCAGCTCCCGGCCCAACACGTAACCGCTGTGCCGCCAGGGTTCCTGTAAGTAGTTGGCTAGATGAGGTCTTAGTATCAGCCTCCCAGATTCAGAGTGCTGGTCAACAATGCCTGGTGCTCAAGAAATGGCTGCCCAGCTGGCTTCTGGAGGTGACCACCCGTGGGGCCAAGTGGCCATGCCAAAGCCTTAGCCTCCATGTCACATGAAGATGGGATTTTAAAACCAAGAGCCCCTGGCTCCTCCTCCTCCCCAGACACAGACCCCTGGGTGCCAGTCCGCCCTTGCTTGCTCCTGCCCGTCGCTCAAATTCTCCTGGGCACTGCTGCCTCTGAGGAGGAGAGGGAGGCTGCCCGGGTCACATACAAACCAGTGATGGAGCAAGAAGGAGCAGAGGGTAATCTCTGGACGGCTGACAGAAAGATCGGTGGTTTGAGGCCAACAGTGACCCCAGGGGAGCAAGATGAGGCTGTCTGCTTCCATACGGATCTGCCATCTCACATATCCTACGGGGCCAGTTCTGCACCTTCCCACAGGGTCAGAAGGCATCCGAGTCCACTCCACATCAGTGGGTTTGACTGACGCAGGACACGCCGGGGCATAAATTCTGACCGGCCCTGTGGCCTCAGTTACCCCATATGTAAAACTTAAGGACACCAAGTCCCTTTCAGCTAACTCACAGCTACCCTGCAGGGCCGAGTGGATCTGCCCCTTTGGGTTTTTGAAGCTGTAAATCAGGGGTTCTCAACCTTCCTCATGCCGAGACCCTTCAGTAGAGTTCCTAGTGTGGTGGTCACCCCCCAACCATAAAGTTTCTTCCGTTGCTGCTTATCACTGTCATTTTGCTACTGTGATGAATCGGGGTGACCCCTGTGAAAGGGCTTGAGAACGGCTGTTGTAAACCCTTGTGGGGACAAAATGCCTCCTCTGCCCTCCTGGTGCTAGCAGCTCAGCAAGCAGCCCCCGGAGCTCGTGGGCTCCATTCCCTTGGGAAAGACATCTGCTTCCAGGCTGCCCATTGCGGCCCCCGGTGGGTGCCTGGAAGGAATGGGTCCCAAAGGACAGCTGCTGCTTCTGGAACCCACAAGAATGCTGCTTCATTTGACTTCAAAGGCTTCCTTGAGGAAACCTCTTTCAGCACACATGTTGTTCTCTTTTTCGTAAAATCATTTTCTCGGGGGACTCTTAGACCAGTCTGTACATCAATTGCATCAAGCACATCTGCATATGGTTGCCATCAACCTTTTCAAAATATGTTCTTTCTATTTCAGTCCTTGGTATCAGCTTCTCATTTTCCCCTCCATCCCCCACTCTCCCTCCTTCATGAACCCTTGATAATTTAAAAATTGTTATTATTTCATATCTTACACCAGCATCTCCCTTCACCCACATTTCTGTTGTTCGTCCCACAGAGGTGTGGGGTGTATGTGTTATATATCGATCATTGTGATTGGTTTCTCCTTTCTCCGCTTTCTCCCCTTTCTTCCCTACCCTCATTATGGCCCTTCGCAATAATTGGTCCTGAGGGGTTTACCTGTCCTGGATTCTGTCACAGGTTGTTTTCATCTCTAGAAATTCAATTTGGTTGAACAGAATGTCTGTCTCACTTTGTGATAGATCAAAACTGAATTTTAGCAAAATCGGAAGGAGAGTGAGGGGCAGTTCTGGGTCTCCGTGCCCCCTACTCCCCCCGTACTAATTCCACATCCACATGGATCATTTGCCAAAATGAAAAAACCAACATGGGTGCATCCCTACAAATGGAATCGACACTTTGAACTCCATGAATTTTCCCCATGCATACACTCTTTCTGTTCCCGGACTCCAATGCAGAGTCCTGCTTCTCACTTGCCTCCTGATCTCACCTCCGTGGTCACTTGGTAATCCCAAGAGTCTTCAGGAGTGCTGCCTGGCGTCTGCTAAGTGTGTCCCCCCAGCCTGGTCTTTTTCTCATGATTGGACTGCGATGGTTAATTCTTGGGAGATGAGGTGCCCTTCTTGTCCATCAGGGGATGTGTGGTGTCCACATGACATGACGGGCGGTGGGGGTGTCAACCTCATTGCCAGGCTAAGATGGTGTTTTCTTGGTTTCTTGGCAGCAATTATTCCTTCCCCCCCTCCTTACTTTGTTGTGTTGGGGGTGGACCACTCATTCTAGACCACTTGTACGTGGGGTGGTAGGAAGATGACACAGAATTTAACTCCTCACTAGGGGATGGTTTTGCAAGTAAAATCCCTCACCATTGATTTTATTCATGAAATCATTCGCATGTACAGATCCGTGTTATACCTTTTGTTGTTGGCATTGGCCCAGCTTTGTCTACTGGGAACAACTTCAGATTCATTCCTGGACTCCTTCTCCGGGACCCTATGTGACAAGGTCTCCCCGAGTCCATCATGTATTTTACCTGCTCCAGCCCTCCAGCCAGACCATTCTTCAAGGATGCTCCTTTTCATTGCCAAGTGATCTGTAGGATCCAAGGCCTAGATAGAGTCTTGAGGTTTGTCCTGAACCACATGTCAGCGCCTGGGAAACAATATGACCTTGGAACATGGGGCAGACAGGAATGGAGCAGATTCCATCAAGGCCATTCCAACGGATGGCCACCTCATGCCTTTCGCACAGGACTGCTGCACGGCATTTTCTTCAGTGACTGTGAAGGGTTGCCGCAGGTCAAAATTGACATGATGGTGGTGACTGGAGTTTTGTTGTTGTTGTTTTGGGGTTTGTTCTTCCCTCTCAGATCTATAACTCTCCCAGCATCAGGGTGTGCCGATCCTACCCTCTGTGTCAGTTCCACTCAGGAGTTGGACTTTGCTACCATTTTCTGTACCTGGTAACTTTTTGCTCTGTGGCAGACATTGCAAGTGTCATCTTGTGGACAGCTTGATCTTTTTATGCTCCTATAAATAGTCTTCAACATTGTACTTTGTTGGGTAAACTGATGCAAAAGGCCCCCTTACAGGTCCAGAAAGCAAAGTTAGCGCTTTGGGGACGGAGGTGCGCGTGACCTAAGCCATGGTTCCTCACAGGCAGGTGAAAGGTAGGTAAAGAATACAAAAGGCCAGGGAAAGAGTGGTGCCTCTGAATTAGGGTGTTGGTAAAGAATATCGAATATGCCATGGACCGCCAGGAGAACAAGCATGTCTGTCTTGGAAGAAGTGAAGAACACTCTGGCATCCTTCACATCTTTAGCAGTGAGGGTGGCGAATCTTCAACTCATGTGCTTTGGGCATGTAGACGTCCTTGGAGAAGGATATTGTGCATGGTTAAGCAGAGGGCCAGCACAGAAGAGCAAGACCCTGCCCAGTGGGATGGGCACAGGGGCCACGACAAAGCCCAGCCGCGAGGATGTGTAGGACCTGCAGTGCTATGCCCTGTTGTGTGTCGGCTTGCTCCCAGCAGAACGGACTCAAGAGCCTCTAACACCCGCATCATCAGAGAGAGTCTTGAGCTTTGTCCTGGACCACATGTCGGCGCCTGGGAAACAACGTGACCGGCTCAGTGGTTCCTTGGAACATGGGTCAGACAGGAATGGAGCAGATGCCGTCAAAGCAATGCCAGCGGATGGCCACCTCGCAGGACTGCTGTGTGGCACTTTCTTCAGTGACCGTGGAGGGTTGCCACGGGTCAAAATGGACGTGATGGCGGTGACGTTGGGTTTCCTTGTTGCTGTTACTGTGGTTGTTTTGGAGGTAACTGTTAAACTGCTAACCAAAAGGCCAGCGGCTCACACCCACCAGCTGCTCCTCAAGAGACAGATGAGGCTGTCCGCGTTCATCAAGCATCGGGTGGTTAAGAGTCAGAAAAGGCTGGATGGCCGTGGCTTTGGCTTTCGGTTTTGCTTGGTGGTCTTCAGAAGCAGATCTGAGCCATCCCTCAAGAATCAAAACAGCAATAAGCATGGCCACGGAGCCGAAGATGCCGACTCAGTGTGACTGTCTGGGGTGGTCTAGATGCCTCTGTGGGCTTACCAGGCTCTAATTCATTATGAAAGGAGGATGCCACCTCTGTCTCCCTTGCAGCTCGCTGGAGGTTTCAAACTGCTGACCTTGTGGCTGGTATAGTCCCACGTGTGAGCCACTATGCCATCAGGGTCCCAGAGCCATCCCCGGGTGGATTCAAATGACCAAACTTAGAGTTAGTCATTGAGCACTGAACTGTGCCTCCCAGGAATGCCCTACCCGAGCTGGGGTCATTTGTCTTCCACCAAGGAAGCAAGTTTAAACCCCGTTGAAAAGCCAGGATGTTACTTAGAGGACTCAGGTGTGCCTGATCCAAGCCCTGGTGTTTCCCATGGACTCCTGTGCGTGTGAAAGTTGAGCATCAAATAAGGAAGACTGCAGAAGAATCGATGCATTTGAGCTATGGTGCTGACGGAGAATGGAGGGTACCATGCACCGTCCAAAGGACAAACGCATCTCTCTTGTAAGAAGTACAGCCAGAGTGCACCTGAGCGGCATGGATGGCGAGGTTTCATCTCGGGTACTTTGGACAAGTTATAGGAGAGACCAGTCCCTGGAGAAGGTGCTTGGTGAAGTGGAGGGGCAGAGAAAAAGAGGAAGGTCCTTGATGGGTGGGTGGACAGGGGCTGCCACAATAGCCTCAAACCCAGCACAGGACTGGGCAGTATTTCTGTTGCATACAAGTCGGATCTAACCAGAAGGCACTTAACAACAATGACAGCAAGGCCAGACCTTTCTGGGATGTCTGCTTCAAGTGCATGAGTTCCGAGGCTAGTGGGCACAGGCTCTCCTGGCCCCTGTGAGTAGTGCTACATCTGATCCTTGCCAGAGGTTCTGGCCCTGGCCAGGGCCAGTTTCCTCCAGAGCCTGTGCTGACTGGCTCCGTGCAGACAAGACCAGGACAACTCTGCATGCTGCTCACTCTTCTCTGCTGCTCTGTCTAGAAGATTCCAGATGCTTCGGTCTCCTGGGACTCCCCGTTCCAGCTCCCCAACTTCACGGGCCTCCTGGGCTCGATTTTGCCTCTCCCCTCCCTGCACCACTCTCTGTGAGTGAGCCCTGTGCTGGAACTCTCTGAGGACTCACCTCATTTGTTTCCTGTCTCTGAGGGATCACTCTCCCACTGCCTGGTGGCTGCTGATTTGAAAACCATACTTGGTGTGTTTTCTTGAGCTATTTCAAGTAGGAGGGCAAAACGGTTCCCTGTTGCCTGATCTCTGCTGGAAGCAGAAGTCCCACTGTCATCCTTTAACGAGGCCCTCGTATTTCTTAACTTATCGACCCTGACTGAGGAGCCCTACATTTCTCTCCGATGTCCAATTCCATCATCTTTACAAGCATCCTGAGTGGCTAATGCATCCAGCAGACAAAACCTCACCGCGTCTCCAGAGAGAGGAGGCTGTGACCTGTGATGTCACCCACCACCTCCGCCTGCCTTTCTCTCCGCCTTGCAGCGTCTCGGTCATGAGCAAGAGGGAGGAGAAGCAGCAGCCTCATTGCAGAAAGGGATGCCCTCCGGGCTGCCTCGGCCATCCCTGGCTGAGCCCCTGCACTCACAAGGCACTGCCCTCACCTCTCAGCCACCTTGGCACGCTGTGGCTTCCTCCTCTCCCATGGGAACAATGGCCCGACACCTTCTGTGTGGACATCTTATACCTGTCTCCTCTTCTCTCGGAGACCACTGGCCCTGAGACTAAGGCAGTCCAGTCCTGGCTGGCATTGAAATGGTTACCCCTGGAGCGCTCTGTCCACCAGTTTAGTTCTTTTCCATAGCTGCCCTCTTGACCATAGTTCAGGACTTGACACTGAATGGACGCTTTGATGGTGGTGGTGGTGGTGGGGTGACCTTCTCAAGTAGAATCCACTGTTCTGCCTCTGTGATGAGCCTCGGGAACACATCTAGAAGGAGGCTGAGGTGGGATTCAAATAAGTTAAAAACCAGTTCACTGCTCTAATGACCATTGGAAGCATTCAACAAAAAGAAAATTAGCATCAAAAGGTAGTTTGTCACTTCATGCAGTCAGTGCTCAAATAAGAATACTGAAAGGCACACACAAAAACTCTCTTGTTTGAAGAGTTCTAAAATGTTCATAAAAAGATTAAATGTATAAAAGACTAAATCTATCCCCCAATAAAATGATTTACTTTTAAAAAAAGGAGGGGGAAGGAGGAGTTTATGCCCAGAAACATTTGGAAATGAAAACGGCAACGTGTGTACAAATATGCTTGATACAAATGATGTACTGAGTGTTATAAGAGCTGTTAAGAGTCCCCAATAAAATCATCGGGGGGAAAAAAAAAGATTAAATTTATAATACCTGGCCAAAGAAAGGACACTGTTACTTAAGGGCGTTCCATATCGCTTCTTTGTATTGGTTGATATCATTCATCTTGCTTCTTGATTGGTATCTTCACTTGCGGTATTCTTTTTCTCTTTCTGGGCGTCACCGACTGTGCGACTTATTCCTGTCTCTTCAGTTAGGAAGAGCGGAACCCCATCCCTTTGTGGGTGGTGGTGTTGGGTGTCATTGGGCCAGCTCTGACCCATAGACATGTCCCACGGAAGGAAACCCTGCCTGGTCCTGCTCTGACCTCACACTTAGTCCCCTGCCTGAGCCCACTGAGGCAGCCATCATGTCCATCCATATCACTGAGGGCCTGCCTCTTTTTGCCGCCTCTCTACTCTGCCAAATATAAAGTCCTTCTCCAGGGACAGGTCTCTCCCAACAACATCTCCAAAGTGTGTCTGATGAAATCTCGCCTTCCTAGCCTTTAAAGAGCAGTCGGCCTAGCCTTCTTCCAATATAATTGGGTTTGTCCTTTTAGCAGTCGATGGCAGTTTCCATAGTCTTCTCCAGCCTCACCATTCAAACGCTGGATCCTTCTGCAGGCTTCCTTATTCAGGGTACAGCTTTCACAGAATGGAGAATACCACAGCACGGGTGAAGGGCACCTTAGTCCTCAAAGAAACGTCCTTGCTCTTCAATACGCTAAAGTGGCCTCATGCGGGAGATTTACCTTAGGCAACACGTCTTTTGAGCTCTTAATGCTATTTCATCAGCATGGCTGGTGGCTCGGAGTAAGACAAAGCCCTTTCTTCATTTATCATGAATGAAGAACTATAGAATATATTCCCATGAGGACCTGTATCAAAGGGTTGTGGCATTAGCAAGGTTGAGAACCACTGCCCTAGAGTCAGCGGGCTCCCATTACTGCAGTTGCCAGCACTCACGCCTCATTCCCAGGTGCCCATGGGAGAGTCCAGCTGGCCCTAGGTGAGAAGCTTGCCCTGGTTGATGGATTCCCCAGGATAAGAAGGCATCTGGGTCAATCCTTCCTGGGCCATTAGTGTGCAGGTGTGCGGTTCATTTTGGCTACAGACATGGCCCTGGGGGTCCACAGAATCCAAATATGCTGCCCATAGGGGCCGAGATTTCAGGAAGTCAGCTTGCCCTGGGGACGCTGCAGCTGGTGACCACTGGGCAGATGCTCCCCAACCAGGATGTGGAGGAAAGGACGGACGTGATGCCTGTGCGTAATTGCAAAGACAGACAGCCTCAGAAGGGCACCTGGATTCTGGTGGCGTCGTCGTTTCTTGATTTTAGAGTTGACCCCTATTTAAATGATCTTGCACCCTTCTTTAAGGAGCTCTGATAATGGGGTGTGGTGGATGACCGGCAGGGGTGCTGACCTCAAGGCCAGGAGTACAAGCCTTCCAGTGGCTCCATGGGAGAAAGACCAAAGTTCAAACCCACCAGCCACTGTGAGAGAGCAAGAGCACGCTTTCTGCTCCTGTGCAGTTGTCCAGCCTCAACAACCCACAGGCGCCTCCTCTCCCACCCTGCAGGGCTGCTGGGCATCAGAATCGATTCGATGGCAGTGCCCTGGGTTTGGTTTTGAGGGTGCGTCTTCTCAGTTGGGGGGAGGGGGCCTCTGAAGGCTGCGCCTGCCCGGGCTGTGATTGTCTCCCGCCATGTTTGTCCCAGCCTTCTGGCTGGAAGGAAGCACGTGTCCGTAGAGGATTGGTTGTTGCGAAGACTCAAGACTCGCCCTTGGCACCTTGCATTCAGGAGTGGGGCTCCAGCCCCACTTCCCTCAGAGGCCGAGGTCCAGGTGGAGCAAAGGTTAACCTTCCCCCTGAGAACCCCAAACAGGATGTCTGGGGCTCCTAGGAAGAAAGGGCTGGTCAGACACTTCCAGAAAACCACACATGGGAAAATGAGCTGATACCAAGGGCTCAAGTAGAAAGGAAATGTGTTGAGAATGATGATAGCAACTGTTAGTCTGGGGAGAAGAAAGTAACAAATTCATAGACACGCATATGGATATAAGGGTTTATATACAAGAGGAATGGAACATTGAGAAAGCATCCCAACCCAGTCCAGTCCAAAGTCATAAGTCCGATATTAGCCCATAAGTCTGATACCAGTCTATAAAGTCTCCTTCCGACTCATGAAGCACATGCAGTCGAAGCAACCCGGCGCTGGCAGGGGTCTCCCCTTGGCTCCTCACTTCCAGGGCTCAGGGTCCATAAACAGCATCCAGGGGTGGTAGAAGCAACTCAGCGCTGACAGGGGACTCCACGTGGCCTCTCCAGCTTCAAAGGTCTTGCTCCATCAGAGGCAGGCCATGTGGCTTCTCCTCCGGCTCCTCCAGTTGTTTGGATGCTGCCATCTTGTCTTGCCCGTGGTTCGTTGTCTTGGAGACTGAGTCCCAGAGACTGAGAGTGAAGGCTCTCTTTTTCAATTGGGAAATACCGCGAGACTTCCCAGAATTCTCAGGAGAAAGCCATGCCCACACAGAGGCCTCATCGACTACTCATTGGCGATCTCCAGATTAACAGGCTGGACTCCACCCCTAGACTCCCAATCATGAAATTGACATCACAAATACATGACTGCCACAGCAGCATAGGTACAAATGTGCTCAACACAACAGATGGGTGTATACGTTGTGAGAAGAGCCATAAGAGTCCCCCAGTAAAATTATTTCAGCAAACAAAAACCACAGAGCCTTTCTGCTCTGTCACATGCAATCTCCTGGAGTTGAATCAACTTGTGAGTAACTAGCTTCCCTCAGCCTCCGTGCTCTCCTGACCCAGCAATGGCGGTTTCATCACCGCGTGAAAGCAAAGGAGAGTCCAGCCACGTGGGCCAGCCAGCCTGGTATCTCTTTAAAGGGAATCATCTGTACGCTAGAGGAACCAGCCATCACCTGAGAGTGTCGAGGCTGCGTCTCTACAAACGCTTACACCCCAATATTTATAGTAGCTTCTGGCCAAGCCAGGAAGCAGGCCCACTGCCCATCCACAGGGGAGGGGATAGCAAGTGGCCTATGTTCACGCAGGGATGCGCCACTCCACCGTATGCAGAACTGCCCAGAGTGGGCACCTCTGACCCTGATGGACGCAAAGTCACTCTACTAACGAGGCCGAAGAACATGGAGGCACCGAGCACCACTGAGAGCCTATCTCCCTTAACCTCGGGCCAGCCCTCTCCTCTGGGATTTTAGGAGTCCACAGAGCGGCTGCCCCCAGGGTAGGTCCTGACCAGAAGCAGGCGAAGGGATCTTTTCGGGGGATGCTGGAACTGTTGGTATAGAGGTGGTGGAGGGCGTGCTTACACAGCGTGCACGGCGTGAGAGTCAGGTGGGACGTGTAAGGTGAAGACCTTTCACTGAATGTCGATCACACCTTGCTGATGCTAATGATGATGTCACTGGGGTGACCCTTGTTCTCCACCTGCATCTCCTGGTCTAGTTTCATGGAGTGAACTCCGAGCCTGGGGTATAGTTTGGATTCTTGTGTAAAGTCTAGAAGATGATGCACCCAAACTCACAATTCCTTCTTCCTCATCCCCTCCCGTTCCCTCTCATTCCTTCCTCCCACCCCACCCTCCCTCCTCCTCTCTGTCTCCACCTCCCTCTCCGGTCTCTTCACAATTCAGAGCTTTTTCCCCATGGTACATTGGTCTCTCTAGGTCAGTGGTTCTCAACCTTCCTCATGGGTGACCCTTTAATACAGTTCCTCCTGTTGTGGTGGCCCCCAACCATAAAATCATTAACATTGCTACTTCATCACTGTCATTTTGCTACTGTTATAAATCAGGTGACCCCTGTGAAAGGGTCGTTTAACCTCCAAAGGGGTCGCGACCCACGGGTTGAGAATCGCTGCTCCAGAGTCTCCGAGATGCAGCTGCATGCCCTGTGCCATGTGCCATGTGGGGCTGGTGCCTGCTGTGCCCAAAGGGAAGTGTCATGTCCTCTAGGTGACCCCAACGCAGCCTGCACCAAGTGGGGAGGCCAGGTTCAGCCAGCACCAGGTGGACCGAGTGGAGCTTTATTTAACCCCCAGTGTCAGCTGCTTCTTCAATGGCAGGTGCATAAATGTGCTCGGGCCATTGGCCCTGAGTGGTCACCGCCACGGCACGGACTTCGCACTCACCTCTGGAGACCAGGAAACAGAATTGGTGCCCTCTTCGTGGACGGGTCCTTCTTGGTCTGTCTAGTACCCCCCAGAGGGTGGGGGCATGGTCTATGGCTGAGCCATTCTTCTCTTTCATCAGACCCATCGTACTCGGCAGGGTGCCCAGTAACTTGAGAGTCTCTTTGAACACCAGTCATCCACAGATTCAGGGCATCTGTGGGGTGGGGAGGAGCCCGGAGGCATAGAGGTTTTGTTTTGGGTGGCTAACCCTGAGACCAGCAGTTCATCAAGAGAAAGAGGAGACTTTCTACTCCCGTCAAAGGTGACAGTCTTGCAAACCCCACGGGGGAATTCTACCTTTTCTCTTAGGGCCGGCATGGGTTCGCGGGCCATGCATGCAGTTTGCATTTTGCTGGGATCGGACATAATCCGATCCATTTCCCAACCTCAGCCCCAGACACCCAGCACCCAGGCCACGCCCTGGAAGGAGAGTCTGTGTCTGAGCAGAGAGACCTTAAGAAGCTGGGCTTGGCTGCCCTCCCCCCTCCCCCACCTCCACCAAGTCCCCAGTGCACTCTGCTCCCTGCCCCCACCCCCCAGAGGAACCGGATTTAATGCCTCAACTGAGAGACTGAGATGTCTGTTATTTTTCATGGGGAATTAAGCCTGACCCTGCTGTCAGCCAGCTCAGGGCCGGGGAGGATGGATGGTTCAGGGCGAAGCGCTTAACCTCTGCTCTGGAAACATCAGGGCCAGGAGGGAGGTGCTGGGGGGGGGGGCAGCCTGGCAGGGGGCCAGCCATGATGTCACCGCTGCCGAGTTGGGGAGGGGGAGGGGATGGCCAAGGACCTTCATTCCAGTGACGTTTGATGGGAGGCCCACAGTCCGGGTCACCAGGTAGACCTCCTACCACCGATGTGTCCGCCGGCCCAGGGGGCTCAGCCGCTCCTGTTTCTTTCAGCCCCCAACTCCACCTCGTGTCCTGATGAGGAGAGCTGGTGGTCGGGGCTGGCGGTCACCATCGCCGTCTGCTGCGTCTCCTTGGTGTTCCTGACCGTGCTTGTCATCATCTGCTACAAAGCCATCAAAAGGTGAGTGCCGCCTGTTTGCCTAACCCCGGTGACAGGCCCTCGGCGCAAGAGAAGCGGAGCCAGCCGGTCCGCGGACGCTGTCGCCCCCGTTCAATGGTCCTCAGCGGTGTTTGAGTCCTTGCCATGCCTGCTCATCTTTCTCTCCCCTGGCCCTTCTCTCTTCTCTGGGATGTGTGGCCGTCGTTGGCAGACAGGGTACCCTGTCGCATTTAGGAAGTTGGGCTCAGCCAAGGAGCCCGGGTGGCACTGTAGAGGCGGCCTTGGGCTGCTCACCATGGGGTTGAGAGTTGAAGCCCACCAGCAGCCCTGAGGAGGACACTGGAAGCAAGCAGCTTGATGTCTGTACACAGTCTCACCAGGGCTCACAATCTGTCAGGGGGCTGGGTCGGTGGGTCAGTTTGGGGTTGAGCAAGCCCTGCATGTCAAGAGGAGCCCTGATGACATAGTGGTTACCCGTTAGACTGCAATCTGCATGGTTGCCAGTTCAAAACCACCAGCAGGTTCTCAGGAGAAAGGCTGGACTTTCTATTCCCCTCAGCAGTCAGAGTCTAGGGAACCCACAGGGCGTGGCTATAAACCACCATGGACCCGAGGGCCGTGAGTTTGGTTTGAGGAACTCACCCAGGATCACTGCCGGTTTACAGTGGGGACTTGATGTTGGCCTCCTATCTGAATTCAGACCCCAACTCAACCTGTGTGGCTGGGAGGCCATCACGCTACCGCCCTGCGTGTCAACTAGACCCAACGGCCGCTGACTGCTCTGGGCTGGGGGCAGCGATGACTCCGGCAGAGGTCCTGGAGGTCTGTCCCCAGCACCGGGGTGCCCACTGCCCATCAGCCAGTGCAGGCCTGGGTGCGGTTAGGGCACTGAGTGGGTTTCAGCAGAAACTTTTCGATGAAAACCAGGGAGAAAGGCTTGTCCACCCACTTCTAACCACTCAGCCGGAGTAATACTGGTGGATTACAGCAGTCCCGGTCCAGTGTGTGTGAGTCTGAGACTGACCAGAGCCGCTGAAACCATGGCAACCCTTGTGATGGATGGTGCGATGCCTTTCATAAAGATGATGCCCAATGCCAGGGGTGAGGGGGCCCACAGGTGGGTGGGGAAATGGAATGAAGTGGCACTAGAATTTGCCCACACTTTTGGAAACTCCTTCAGTCCCGGTGGAGAATCTGTCATTCCTACCAAGCACAGCACCTGCTTCTGTTGTTCAGACATCCTCACAGGGGCAGATGTGTGAGGAAGGGCAGGACAGGAGAATGGGGGGGAGCATTCCCTGGGGAAGTGGGGACAGTCAAGATGTTGGGGGGGATGGGGATGGCCTTCTAGTGACCCCTAGGCTGGGCTTTGAAGGGTGACGAGGAGTATTTCAATGAAGTTATGCATGACTTGATGGCTGCCATCTCTGTCTCTCCCTTTGCCTGAGAAAACAGTGTGCCAGGCCCCCTGCCCAGGGGCTGTCTAGGTGAGCAGCCTGGCTGGGGCAGGGCCTGCCAAGGGAGGTCAGAGCTGTGTCTCCCCTGGAGGCCAGTGGTTCAGCAGCACTGAGGAGGCCCCCCAACACCAACCATGATCGTCATCCTTGGTTCACGGAGACTGCAAAGGAACGCCGTCCCCCACAGGCAAACATGTCACCTAGCACCAAACCCAAACCCCACAGCCAGGGAGTGGATTCTGACACTCATCAACCCTCCTTGAGTCTCCGAGGGAGTAGACAGCCTCCTCTCTCTCCCGAGCAGCGGCTGCGGGGTTTGAACCTCCGGCCTTGCTGCCTGGTTAAGCACTTGATCAGAGGGAGGTCTGAGTTCACCCCGACCGACCGACCGACCGACCGACCGATTGACTGACCAACGTGTCTCAGAACATTTACTTCCCACCAATGAGCTGCTGGAACCTCAAGGGGACACTGCTCTTCCTGGTTCCTGCAGGGTCTCTGTGCATCAGTCAAGAGCAAGGGGCCTCCTGGTACCTCTCTCTGTTCGGAGTGGTGCAGACACTGTTATTGACATGTTGGTGCTCTTTTGACACCTATCATGGAAGATGCATGCTTTGGAGCCCTCCCCCAGCCCACACACCCCGAAAACACTGCCCTGTCCCATCCTCCTCCTGTCCTCGTTGGCCAGGAGTCAGCTACAATCAGAGGCGACGCTCTGTGTGGAGAGCGGACCCCGTCTGTCATGTTCCCAGCCTGTGACCTCCCAGAGGTAGATCGCCAGTCGGTCTTGGGGTGCCTCTGGGTGGTCTCAACTTGTCAACCTCTTGGCTAGCAGTCAAGTGCTTCACCACTGCCCCCCGCCTCCAACCTCCTCCTCCACCTGCAGGCATGTCTCAGGGGGGATTCTGAAGACTAGTCCACGTTTCTTTGGCATGGCAATGGGAGGGTCATGCAGGGCACACGAGGGCTGGCTGCCTTTCCTGGATGTCATCAAATGCAGCAGGGTGATCTGCCTTCCCCCACGCTTCATCCCCCAGACTCCCAGATAACTCTGGGACTGTCTCACAACTGGGCTGGGGGGCTCTCCTCCAACAGCCTCCAGGCAGACTCCACCTGGGGACCTGCTCCCTCTGCACCCTCTCTCCCTTCTGGTTCCGAGTCCCTTTCCTTTCAGCCGCTCAGTCGAATTTCCCCGGTGTCTGCCCTGCACCCTCGATTCAATAGAGATGTCGTGAAATGGGCTTCCCTTTTAGAGCCTGCCTTCTTCTTGGGACTTTAGGGTGATTCCCATTGGGGTCAAGTCGGTGCCAAGAAGGAGAGGTCTGGCATCCCCAAGGCAGCTGGACTGTCAAGCACCGATGGGCAATGAGTTTCCGGTGGTTTCTGAGCAAGAAGTAGCCTCCTGTGTCTCCCACCTGCCCCCCTATTTTAGAGAAGAAGAAACTGAGACAGGAAAGGGGATGAAAATGACTCCAACCAGCCAGGGGTCCAGCCTGATGGGCTGCCTCCCACACTGAATGCTGCTTCCTCTAAGAGGCCCCGATCCAGGCGCCTGCTCCTCCCCTCTTCAATGGAGTCCTCCAACTTGTCCCTCAGGACCTAATTCAACCACCCCCTCTCCTGAGATGCCACCAGGGCAGGGAAAAGAGGGGCGGGGAGCTCTGGCTTCTCCACTGAAACGCAGGAGCCACAGCCCTTCCCAGGGCACACGCGTGCCGTCTGCTGCGGTGGGGCGTCTTGTTGGCGTTCTCGTATGGGCACACGTGTGTGCTCATGTGCAGTACGAGTCATCTCCGTCTTGTGCACGTGTGCAGTAGTAGCCTTCTCCATCTCACTCACGGCAGGCCTGGCAGGGAGCCGAGCACGTAGTAGCAATCCAAAGGCCGACTCCTCGGGTGAATGGGGTCCGTTGATGTGGGCTGGCCAGATTCTACCTTGCAAGTAAACAATTGCTAGTTAGAGATGCCGTCAATTCACATGGGTTTTTTTCTTTTTTCTTTTGTCTCCATCTGGATGAGTGAAGAGTCCCCTGTTAGGGTAAACAGCATGTGTCTGATCTTTAATGCCCGGCCCAACTCTCTCTCTCTGGTTTCTGTCTCCTCCTGTACCTTCCGCCATCTCTGGGGGGTGGCTCCCTCTGCATCCCGTCACCTCAGCCCTCTCCTCCACACAGGAGCCTGAGGACGTGCACGCTGACTCAGCGGCCCTCCGCCTCGCCGCCGACACAGCCTCCCTCCCACCTGCCCATGACACACGCTCAGGGAGAAGCCCTCTCCATCTGCGCCCTCCCACCCCCACCATGTTGCATTCAGAAGCCCTCCCTCCCCGGCCCCTACTCATTCTCCAGCTGCCCCACAGAGTCCAGGGCCATCGTGGGGGGAAGAGGGAAAGAAGGGCAGCTGGGTCAATGGTCAGCAGAGAAGACCCGGGGACAAGGTGTAGGTGGACCTTCTCCATCCAGCCATCCCTGGCTCACCACCAAAGCAACGGCCTCACCTGGGGCGCATCATGGAGTGTTGGGTGTGAAGACTCATATTCTCTCATATTCAGCTGGCCTGGGACCCAACCCCTTGACTAGATGCTCCCAGACCCAGCCAGTCCCAGCCATCTCTTCTCATCACCGGCTGTAGTGCCTCCCTGCATGCATCCATACCCCCTGTCTCTGGGAGTAAGCCCACACCCCCCATCCAACAAGGATGGCCTTTTGGTCAAGTGCTTGACATTGGGCCTGGCCTTGGCTGCTCCCAAAGCAACTCGCTTTTCCCTGGAGCCTGACTGGATTGGGGATGGGGGTGGGAGGGGTGTCGTGTGCTTTGTTACAGATTCAAGCCTGGGCATTCCAACCCCAGGGCTAGGACTCTGTGCCCACTGGGCCCTCGGTCACCTTCCGGGTTGCGTGGGTTGGGTTTTGCCTCGTGATGGTGGTGGTCTCCAGGTCAAGTCAATCCCTGAACGTGACCAAGAAGCTCACTCACCTTTCTCTTGGTTTTAGGAACAAGGCCATTTAGGGAGCCAGGTGTGGCCATCTCTGCCTGGACCAAGGTGAAATGGCCCTCTTTGGTTTAGGGGGACCAAGCGTGTTCCAGTACCTCTAGTACCGCTTCCTATCTACTATAGGAAGTCCATGCAGGTGGGAACACCCAGACTGCAGCCAGCATCCCCACCCCCACCCCCTGGCACTCCCGCTTCTCCCTCCCCACTAGCAGCACTGAGAGCTAACCTCATGAACCTCTGTGTGCTCACTTCACAGGCTGGGAAACTGAGGCAGAAAGAGGTATGTGACTTGGCCCAGGTCTCCCAACTAGGAAGTGGTGGCTTGGTGGGTTAGTCTGGGCAGACTAGAGAAACAAAGTCATAGTCACTCATATGTAGGTAAGAAAGAGCTTTCTATCCAAGAGCAATTGTATATTGAGACAATATCCCGGCCCAGTCCAGATCAATTTCACAAGCCTGATGTTAGCCCCTGTGTCCGATACTAGTCCATAAATTCCTCTTTAGACTCACACAGCACACACAATGATGCTGAGTGCAGGAAGATCACAGACCGGGGGTAAAAGGTCTTGTGGATCCAGTGGTGGTGGAAGCATCTCAGTGCTGGCGTGGGTCTCCACGTCTCTCCTCCAGCTCTCTGAGTGTCTCAGCAACAGGCAAGGGAAGGCAGAAAGAATGGGTCTGGCCTCCGTTGAACTATTTATCTCCATCATAACTCCAAATGAGGTCATCAAGCTGTGACCTGATTGACGGATTAGTATCTACCCCTTCGCTCAAGTTGACAGGAGATTATGTAACTGCCACAGATGGGCTTTGCTGAGCTCTGAGAGAAACCCCGCCCCCCCTCCACTCACCCCAGCAGCCCAGTTCTCTGCTGGGTCCCTTCCCAGTGCTGTGCTTGAGAGAGGACAGGACTGGGGTGAGGGGTGCAGAGTCCGAACCTCCAGCTCTAGGTACAGGCAGAGAGGCTCTGGGAGGGGGGTGGGGCATCAGGTGTGGGCAGTGAGTGGTTTGGAAGCCCCTCCCTGGGCAGAAGAGAGGCAGATCAAGGCATCATTGCAGGAAGTCTCCCCACCCCCAAAGTGACTCCCTCCCCTCAACCCAGTGCAGGCTGTGGACGGGTGGCTCAGGCTGGGTAGCTGGGCCAGCTAGCAATGTCTTCTTTTCTGGGTGAGACTCCTGTCAGCCTCCCTGCCTCCAGTCCTGCTGGTCCTCAAGTTCGAGCCGACCCCCATCCACCAACCCCCATCCAGGTCCTTGAGAATACAGGATTAAGGGTTTCTAAGGATGGATAACCCACAAAGCAATGAAGGAGTCTGGAGCACCAAGGGAGCAAGACAGCCTGAGAGGAGGGGTAGCGGGCTAGAGTGAGGGGCAAGATGGTGGGGGTGGCGGGTAGAGGTGGCTCTGTAGCCAGGGGCTGGGACAAGGTCAACAAAGAATCCACCCCCGCCCCCCGTCCAGGTCTGCTTCGGGCTGCCATCTCTGAGGCCAGCAGTTCGACACCACCAATCACTTCTCGGGAGAAAGATGAGGCATTTCACACCCCTGGAGAGTTCCGTCTTGGAACCCACGGGGCAGCTTTGCCCTGTCCTATAGAGTTGCCGTGAATCAGCCTTAACTCGATGACAGTGGGTAGTAATGGAATCTTCTGAAATTCAGTTCTCCCTCGTACATTGATGATACATTTAGGGACCCCAATTTAGGCCCTCAGCCTCCTTACAGCCCCTGCTATAATAAATAACTGCCACCTCTGTCTACCACCGATGCCCCAGTTTTCAGGGCCGCACAAACTCCCTGAGCCCCAAGCTGAACCTCGTCAGCAGCGTCAGAGCTGCCCCAGGTGCCCAGAGAAGGTCGGAAGGGAGAAGAGGGTGCTGGAGGAGAGGTGGGAGAGTTAGCAAGATCAAGCCCAGGGGCTGAGGGGAGGAGTTAGCAGGTGTGCCTCATAAGCTCAGGCACTCTGCGAGGGACCCGCTCCACACAGGCTGCAGGTCTGAGCCCCACAAACCATGCTGGGATTTGCTGGCCTCTTGGGAGACTCAGACCGGGGTGGGCCGGCCTGGCAGCCTCCCTCTGGCTGATCTGACTCCAGAGCCTGTGTGCGGGGAACCCCTATGGGAAAAGCAGATTTGGTGGATCGGCTGGTGGGCTGGGAGATGGTTCTGCAGGCCACCACGAATGGGCCAGTGGTCTTTGGGCAAGCCATAGCTCTCTTTAAGCCTCAGTTTCCCCCAGGTCTAGCTGCCTCAGGGCTCCGTGGTGAGAAGAAACATGGACGTGCCAGTTCTGAGCACAATGCGTGACCCTCCCTGGCAGCGACTGTGGATTGCGGCCACCCAGACAGTGGTGAGGACAGACAGGGTCTGTCCCTCCTTGGGAGCCCTCGCTACAGTAGGAGGCAAGGGGCACGTTGCCCTGAGCAGGTGCCATCTATTCCTCCACCCTATAAGCCTACTGATAACCTCACAGCACCAGCAACTCCCCCCCCACCCCGCCCCCGACTAATCCCCTACACTAATTCAGAAAAGCCTCTCCCCCAGAGGCATCAAACTTGTCACCAGCGACCAGCCCTCTCACGCTGGGGAGAAGCAGTCAGTCCCTGGGCTGTGGACAAATGACCGTCAAGGATCAAGTCAGGGCAAAGGCCACGAGCTCACCGATCACGCTGCTCATTGGGAACACACGGTGAGGACCTGAGTTCTCACCCCATGGAGAGCCGTACCACCAGGCAGGAGGCAGCCACGCTGGGGCATGGGATCAGGCCAGGCAGGTAGAGCTGCCCACGTCTTGGGTCCCGCCTGCCCCCATCAGAGTCCTCCTGGAAGAGCACAAGTGGCAGGTAGGATGTAAGCCCAGCCAAGCAGGAGCAAAATGGTGGACTGAGCGAGTGGGCAGGGTTCTTCCCGAAGCCTCCTTTCTGCACAGGGAGGGGTGGCGTTGCGGTGCTGACCGTCGGGCTCTGGAGGAAGGGTCCGTTCACTGTCAGTGCCACCGTCCCCATCACCCACACCATCACAGTCCCCATGCCCTGCCATCACCCACACCATCACAGTCACTGTCAGCACCATCTCACCGGTTGACTATTGCCATCACAGTCCTGATGGCACCGTGGCTTGGTTACACATGGGCCCGCCAATGGTAAGGTTGGCCATTTGAACCCCACCAGTTCCTCCACAAGAGACGGATGAGGCATTCTGTTCCCACCGAGATTTACAGCCCCAGAAACCCAAAGGGGCCATTTCTACCCTGCCCTATAGGCTCACTGTGAATCCGAGTTGACTTGCACACAGTGGGTTCTGATTATCATCACCATGGCCACCACCACCAAGATTACCACCGCTACAGCATCTACCACCCCTGTCTCTACCCCAAACAACAACCCAACCATCACCACCACTGCCAGCATCACCACCACCACCATCACCAACCCAACCAGCACCCCCCACACTACAGCCCACCATCACTGCAGCCATCACCCCCCTTCGCCTGCACACCATGCCCTTCATCCAACGTCCCCTTTGCCTTGACCACGCCAAGGCCCCTCGGTGAACACTAGTCATTAATGTCTCTCCTCTCTGACTGTCTGCACTCCCCAAAGAGTCTCCTTCTCATCTGTTGGCTCATTTGATGCTCAGTCACCACCTTAGCACTAGAGGACCACACATTCGGATTCATGCAGAACGGTCCCCACCTGAGCCCACGGTCCCAGCCTTGTGACTAACAGCTCCCCCTTTCCTCCCACCCACCTCCTGACTAGCATAACAGAGTATGTGGTCACCTGGCTGGGGTAGCTGACACCTGGCTTCTGACCCACTGGGTCTCAGAATCTCGCCCCCCCCTCCACCTCACTGACAATGGATGTGGTCTCTCCTCCTCCCCCACCTCCAGGAAACCGCTGAGAAAAGATGAAAACGGCTCTGGGGCCGCAGAGTACCCCATGACCTCCGCGCAGAGCCCGAAGGAGGTAGACGTGAACAACGCGGTGGTGTGAGCCCGCAGCCCTGCACCCGCTGGTCAGAGGGACACCTTGGTGGCACGGTGGACATGGGCAAGCAGGAGGACACAAGCTGGCGCTTGCTCGGCTTGTCCAGGACTTCATGGCCTTGCAGGCTTCGCCTCTCCCCAAGAGGACACCCACCACCTCTCAGCCCTGTTCCCGTCAGCCCTCTGGCCTGAGCAGCTCAGACCAGAGCCAGGGCCCTGCATGCAGCCCATGGCCAAGTCACCACCAGGCTCCTTCACAGCCTACCTATCCCCTGTCCTGTGTACAACCCAGCGCCTCCCGCTCCCGTCTAAAGCATGTGCTCTGCCAGGGGACGGGGACACTCTGTCTACTTGTCCCTTTCACTGGAAGGGAGATAGTTCACACTCAGCCTGGTGTGGCCACTGGTACAGCCCTGCGACTGTCCTCAGAGGTATCGGCACATGTCTGCCCCTTCCTGTCTGCCATCCCTTGATGCCCATCTTTCTCTCTGCTCCCAACCGCCCAGGTCAGGTCTGTGAGCGGCCCTGACAGCTGTGGGCCATCTGACCGACCCTCTCCTGACCAGGAAAGCTCACTCCTATCCAGGGTGGGGTCTGCTCTTCTAGGGTGACAGCGACTCCACTCCCTGAGCCCTGGGCAACTGGTAAGAACAAAGGCCACTACCCCTGTACTTAGCCACCATCGCAAACCATGCCAAGAATCATGCTTCCGCATGAGCCAAGCCCTGCCCTCTCCCACTGGAGGCCCCCACTGTGCCACCACGTGGCCCTCCGGCCCTCCTGAGAGCCCTGCCCCATATTGTCCAGGAGGAGGGGACTGTTCCAGTGTCCCTATAAATGCCATCTGTCTGAAATCCTGAAAGTGCTGGACATGCCCAAGTGGGTGACCCATGCACAGCAGGAATGTGGAGGAGGCAGAAGATGAGCCCCAGGCGTGGTTGCTCTTGATCCCCAGGCCTGCCTGTTCTGAGAAGCATAGTGCCAGGAACCAGGATTCTTGTGGGTCTCTCCCCGTGCCCCCACGTGGGCTCAGAAGGAATCCTGGAGTCCTCTGGCCATGCAAGGACTTATCTAGGTGCGTTCATCTACCCCTCGGACCCCATGAGAACCAGAGTGGTTCTCTTGCTGCAGAAATCGCCACCCTTTCTGAACCAGATGAGGCAGTCATGAAAGCAGGTAGCTATTTGGGACAGGCCTTCAAAGGCCCGCTATCTCAGCAGGTGTGGCCTGTGCAGGTGTCTGAGTGTCTCTGTCCAGGGCGTCATTGGGGGGACGGGGCTGGTGTCAGCCTCTCCACATCCTACCCACGCCCGAGGTGCCAACTGGGCCTCAGCAGGCACAACCGCCTTAAACACCCTTCTTCCCATCTCATCCGGCTGCTGCCCGAGGACCTCAGGCTTGGTTGGGATCCAAGTCCAGCTGGACACCGTTCTGTGCCACCTGTCACCTTCATCACTACCTGACACCCCCCCCCAACACACACACACCTGCATACACACACCTGGAGAATGTGTCACAGCAAGTGTCCTTGATGGACCCCCTCGGTGGCCCCTGAGGATACGGAGCAGCAGTGGCCGGCGCCAAGGGATGGGGCCAGTGGCTTGGCCAGCCGCTCGCTCCCCCCCTGCTGCCTGCTGACCCTCCTGCCTGTGCTCAGAGGCCCCCAGGCATAACCTGGGAGCTTGGACCAGTCAGGATCTGGGGGTCAGAGGACAGCTTCCTGTCTGGGCGCGCTTTGAGTGCTGCAGAGGAGAAGGGGGCATCTGGGGGAACAGGAGCACACCGCAGCCCTTCACACAGCATCCAGACACCGGCTGAAACCTGTAAAGCCCGCATGGAGCAAATGTTCCCTGTGCTCAACTGCGAACCGAACAGACGGAAGGTTCAGAGCCCCTCAGATGCAAGGTCTGGGGCCTGCCCCTAGAAGAACAGCCACCGAGAACTCTGGGGCGCACACAGGGGCCCTAGGACCCACAAGAGGTTGCCAGGAGTCAAGGGGACAGCAGTGACTGAGTCCTCTAGCCCAGGACCCCATCCCATCCCACCCTCCCATAGCCCCCAGTCTGGGGGACTCAGAGCCTCGTCCCTGCACCAGGACACAGCTAGGATTCTAAAGCTGGTGTTTGCAGGCAGGGGCGGGGTGCAGCGTGAGAAAGCTCTCTTGTTGGAGTTTGTGGAATCCCTCCTCAGGAGCTCGTGGAATTCCCAGCAGGAAGCCAGCTTTGAAAAAGGCATTGTTCACTTGGGAACGATCTCCGCCACCCCCCAAACCAGCCATCCCGAAGAGACCACGCACAGGCTGGCAGACCATCAGCAACCGCCCCCACCCTCAGCCCCTTGCCAGGGCTGGGGTGGATGTGGTCCTTTAAGGAAGGCTGACTCCCCTCGGCTTTCGCTCAAGTATCCAACCATTCATAGTTAAGCTTTCAGACTTTCAACGGCATCTAGGATTCTGGTGGCCTAGTGAGGTTCTAGCCCACCAGCCAGTCTGTGGGAGAAAAATGAGGCTAGCCACTCCCCTAAGGATTCGCTGATGCCTCCTCACTGGCAATGATTGGCTCCATTTCTCTTCCTGGAGGAGGCTTCAAAGCCCTGGTGGGAATGGGGGTGAAAGCATTCAACTGCTTACAGAAAGGTTGGCAGTTCAATCCCACCAGCCGCCCTGCAGGAGAAGATGAGGCTGTGTGCTTCCATTGAGATTAACAGCCTGGGAAACCCTCGCCGACAACGCCACTCCCCACTCTAGGGTGGTTCCAAGTTTGCGCCAGCTCTCCCCAAAAAGCCTTTAGGCGGTCTTCAGAAGCTTCTAAAGCCAGCTTGGGAGGAAAAACAAATAGGTATAAAAATATAGACATATACATTATATATAGTTATATATATTGAAAGAGATATTATATATAATTACTATACTCTCTGTATCTGTACAAAGTACGATTGAAGCCCCCGGCTGGTGTGCGATATATAATGCATGAATGTAGATACCCCAGGCTCGACTTCTGAGCCCAGTGGACAAGAGACAATGGGACTCCTGGCTCCATGGACTAACATGGCCGCTGGCTCTCTGGGGAGTCCCCTGTGCAAACCTGGTGGTGCCCTGTGCCGAGTGTTGGGTGTGCCATGGGCTACTTACGAGGAGAACACCGTGGCTTTTTTATTTTCAATAAAAATATCCTTATAGAGATGGCTGTGCATTGTTGTTTGTGGAGGGCGCTGGGTGTGGAGGGGAAGGGGGAGATTGGAGTGGGTACAGGACTGGAACCCTTCCCAGAAATCCTGCTGCACACCCAAGGTGGAGCTTGGGGACTTGCCTGTGTTGGTTCTGTACTGCTGGCTCCTAACGCCCTCAAAGGTGGGTATTCATGGGGACATCGAAGGTACCCATCCTGTGGCATCTCTGCCATCCTGTTGGGTCCTTGAATCCATTAGTTATAAGGTGATTAACTGTCTTAGTTATCCAGTGCTACTGTAGCCCAAAGACCACAGGCAGGTGGTTGTAGCAAGCTGTGGATTATTTAATATGGTTCTAGCCATCTACAAATAACTGGGTGGGACTATGTAAATGAGTGTCTGTGGCCAATACAGGGGGTGGGTCAGTTTATAGATAGGATTTGTGACATACTTGTAGAGGTGGGGGTCCTACAAAGTCTAAAACCCTAACAAGGGGATTGATTCATTTGTTATTCCATGGGGCTTCAACGAGACTTGATTGTAGCACAGGGACAGCTGACTACCACAAAGAAAAGATGGGCATGCACTCTGTCCTTTGGTCCCTGTCCCTAGAGCCTCCTAGGCCCATGGGCCTCTGTGACAACAGACAGTGAGAAGCAGCAACATAGAAATGGCCATTTGCAGCTTCTCATCCCATAGAATAAGAAAGCTGGGTGTCTTTGGGCTGAGGTTTGCTGCTGGAGTATGGTGCCTCCGGGCACTTACTGGCAGAGCTGAGAGTTTTAGAACATGTTCACAGCAAGGCAGATAAAACCACCAAACCGAACTCACTGCCATCACGTCGATGCACATTCACAAGGAAGCTATAGGATAGACTAGAACTGCCTCTGTAGGTTTCTAAGACCATACCTCTTTATGGGAGTAGAGGCCCTGTCTTTCTCTCAAGGAGCAGCTGGTGGCTTTGAACTGCTGACTTTGTGCAGCACAGCCCAACGCATAACCATGAAGCTATCAGGGCTCCTTAAGCAAGGCAGAGACCTGGCCAAAGGCCAGAGGAAGATCTTCCTGTGGGCCTGGCTGAGAAGACGCTTTCCTGCATGAAGAACTGTATCCTAAACATTCCTGAACCTGACTTGTAACCTGTAACTTCCCTGGTAAGTCCCATGACTGTGAGTATGGTCCGTGCGTTATCCCACCCCAACAACAAAGAAGTAGAGTGGGAGGTGTGGTTGATGTAGAATTGGTTTTTAAAAATGGGGAGGCATGAACTTCTCTCCTATAGAAATCAGCTTTGGGCTGATGCTGCTTCTGACAGAAATCTCTTTGCTCAACTTTAGGAGACTAGACATTTGAATTCGGAATGCAGGCTGTCTCGGTGTCAGCCATGGGGAGGGTCCTGGTCTCCTCGGCTTCTGTTTCCTGGCTCTGTGGAGATCTCTGTGAGACTTGGCAGTCATCTTGCCCCTTCCAGCTTCCCTTGATCCTTTGATCTCTTGTAAGAGATTGAACTCTCCCTACATTGATCAAGACTCACCCTACATTGTTCTTGCCTCATGAACATAACAAAACCACCTCAAAATGGGATGATCCACTGGCCTGCGTTTGGGGATTTCAACATGGATGGACACAGTTCAGTCCACGTGGCTGTGGGTATAGGTGCCAACAGAAGGAAACATGGTCTTATCCTGTGCTGGCCTCACAACTGTCCCCACACTCGTTCCTGTGCTTGGAAAACGCCACAGCACAGACCACCTCAGTTTACTGGCCCTCGGGGGCTCTCTGGGGACATGGCATGGCCCCTGTGAAAACAAGAAACAACTGGAGCAAACCAGGAAGAGTCGGTGACCCCAATTTGACAAATGCTCCCAGGGGCCAAGGGGCCAGGAACTAGCTGATGGCTCAGGCCTGGTGAGGAGAAGGTGGGGACTGATGGGAGCCAGTGGCTGTTGTTGATTCCCCTGCTTTGACTGCACTTCTCGACCCCATGGTCAGCAGTTTAAAACCACCAGTTGTTCCATGAAGAGTTATGGTCTTGGGCAGCCACAGGGGCAGTTCTAGCCTGTCCTATAGTGTCTCTTTGAGTCAACATCAGCCAAGGCCTCCTGAACGTGCAATGTCATCCATTGAAAGGGAGTTGGCGAAAAGCACTGGTTTCAATGAAGTGATCTCCAAGTTCAAAGCTTTGGCATCTGAGAAAGGAAAGATCGGATCGTGCTGAGATGTTCCCTAACTGCAGAAATGCTTGGGTATTGTTCCTGTGTGTTTTTACAGCAGCAGTTCATTCAGGAATATATTTTCAGGTGCATTTGTCTACAAGTTCTACCTTTCTTGGGCCACGGTTGATGACGCAGACCTAAGCCAGAATGTTCCTTAGAGATGAAGATTTAGAGCAGCGGTGCTCAATGTGTGGGTCGTGACCCCTTTGGGGGCCGAACAACCCTTGCGCAGGAGCCACCCAATTCATAGCAGGAGCAGAATGACAGTGGTGAAGTAGCAACAAAAATCAATTTATGGTTGTGGGGTCACCACAGGAGGCACTGTTTTAGGACATTTGAGAACCACCGATTTAGAGACTTGGTCAGGGGGACTCAGACGTGTTACCAGGCAAGACCAGTTCCTGGAAAAGGCCATCAGGCTTGGTAAAGTAGAGGGATTTTCAGGAAAGAGGCACCCCAGTGAGATGGATGGATGGATGGATGGATGGATGGATGGATGGATGGATGGATGCGGTAGCTGAGGCCATGGGTTCAAACATCATCATTGATGGCGCCTAACAACAATTCAGTAATGGATCTCACGCTAACATGTTAACATGAATGTGCTTTTGATCTAATTCTTAAATGGCTTTTACCTTGAATCTGATTGTTCCCCAATTCTAACCATGAAATGATGTAAGCGTAAGCACTGTTAGGATATGCATCCAATGTCAACATTTAAAAGTGGCGTTCTAATTATGTCAGGGGTTACGTTCGGGACCCCTGATGGCGCAGGGGTGATGCTTTGGGCTGTGACCTAAAAAGTAACCATTTTGAAACCACCGGCCAGTGCGCAGGACCAAGATGAGGTTGCCAGCCCCTGTACGGATGCGTAGCCTGGAAGACCCACCTGGACAGTTCTCCTGATGTTATCGGGTCACTTAAGAGCCAGGATTAACTTGACGGCGATGAGGTTTGAGTTTATGTCACAATTATCGCCATTCTCCAATGGTGGGGTTCTGACTATAGTGACCCTGTATGAGTTCCAAGACAACGATTCTTATTTTTAAACAAGTCATTTTATTGGGGGCTCTTACAGCTGACAACACACCTACACCAACTGTATCAAGCACGTGTATACATAGTTTGCCATCACTTTCTTTTTTGAAGGTTACTTATTATTATCTTTATTCTTCTAAGTTAAAAAAGTATAATTTCCAGAATGCATTACACAGGTACTTTAAAAAAAAAATCTTTTTAGCGGAGGGTCCTACAACTCCTCACAATCCATACATCCAGCCACTGTGTCCAGCACATTTGGACATTCGTCGCCATCATTATTTTCAAAATGTTTTCTTTCTACTTGTGCCCTTGGTCCCAGCTCCTCTCTTTTTCCTTCCTTCCCAGCCCTCTCATGCACACATGATAAGTTATAAATTATCATTATTTCTATATTTTCCACCGTTTGCTGTCTCCCTCTGCCCACGTTTCTGTTATCTGTCCACTGGGGTGGGGGTGGGGGTAGTTTTATGCTGGTCCTTGTAGTCAATTCCCCATTTCTCCTCCTTTTCCCCCTCCCTCCCCCCCCCCCTACATTCACGGCAACCTTGCTCCCATTACTGTTCCTGAGGGCTTCTTCTATCCTGGATTCCATGTGTTGAGAGCTCTTATCCATACCGGTGTACATGCTCTGGTCTAGTTTGAGTCATAAGGTAGAACTGGGTCATGACAGAACTGTGGTGGGGGAAGCATTAAGGAACTACAGGAATGCTGTATGCTTCACCGGCGCAACACTGCACCCTGGCTGGCTCCTTCCTTCCTTGTGACCCTTCTAAGAGGGAATGTCCAATTGTCTGCAGATGGACTTTGAGTCTCCATTCTGACACCCCCCCCCCCACCTTGTTCACATCAAGACGGTTGTTTCGCGTCCTCTGATGCCTGTTACTTGATCCTGTGGACACCTTGTGATCGCACAGGTTGGTGTGCTTCTTCCATGTGGGATTTATGGCTTCCCTGCTAGCTGACCACGTGCTTAATTTCAGGCTTTTAAGATCCCACACACTATCTTACACTAGTCAGGCATCATCAGCTTTCTTCGCCACATTAGCTCATGCACCCAAGGAACAGATAGCCTCGTCTTTCTTCCAAGGAGAGCTGGAGGTTTTGAACTGTGGACCTCGAGGTTAGCAATGCCTGACCCATAGTGCTACCAGGACTCATTACTGTTGTCATTACTGTATGGGCCAGGGTCAAACCAGGCAGCCCCCTGGACTGGGCAGTTCTCTGGACCGAGCAGCCCCCTGGAGCAGGCAGCCCATTGCACCCCTTTTGCATCCGCCTCACTAAGAAAGAGATGAACAACCTGGTGAACTTTGTAAACCCTGCCTCTGGCATTGCACAGAGCTTATCTCCCCTTCACAGAACTTCTCTCTCAGGGCCGAGTCTGTACAGCCTCTTCCCTCAGTGTTCCAGGAGGCGGATCTGTGTTCTCACAAACCCTATCCTGTCTCAGACCCTGCGACTGCAACATCAGAAAGCCTCATCCCCTTATCGATACATACATCCTTGGCTCAAGCCCTATATGTGTCCCACTGCCTCACTGCCAGGAGCGACTTTCTTGACCTAACTCTTGGACCTCAGGACCATCCAGGA